>ML254516.1:75315-101969 GCA_005239495.1 Nicotiana undulata | reverse complement strand
TATATATATATATATATATATATATATATATATATATATATATATACACACACACACATATATATAATTATGTACCTGTTGGTTTCATCTTTGTGATAATAATGATGAGTTCATGAGGAGTACGGTTTTCTGTTTGCAATTGTTGAAATAAAAGTGTTGTGAAAAACTTGGCTTGAATTGTGAAAGTTTTTTATAAATAAATGAAATTGATTGTGATAAGAGTGGAAAAATTGATTGTGATAAGGGGGAGAAATTAATTGTGATAAGGGTGGATAGATTGATTGTGATAAGGGTGGAGAAATTGATTGTGATAAGGGTGGAGAAATTGATTGTGATAAGGGTGAATAATTATGTTTTACTGATTTTAGTAACAAAGATTTGGAAATTCCTGTCTTAGTCTACGGTGTTTTTCTCATATTTTGTACATGTGGTTATTTTAAGGTAATGTTTGGAAATTTGGCAATTTATTTGATTATTGGTTATAGCTGAGACCTAGAAAGGGTGACTGGGTTAATTTAAATTGTCGTTGCAGTTGTTATTACTTATTTGTTTTAGATTTCTTTCTTGCTTTATTATTTATTATTGCCACAGGTTATATTGTTAAATGCCCCGCCGTAGCCTCGTCACTACTACGTCAAGGTTAGGCTCGCACTTACTCAGTACATGGGGTCGGTTGTACTGATACTACACTCTGCGCTCTTTTGTATAGATCCACATACCGGCCAACAGTAGAGATATTTAGAGCGGATATTCATTTATTCGGAGACACGGGGTATATATGCCGGTGTTCGCAGATCCCGAGAGTCTTCTCCTATTTTCATAAACGTTGTTTTATTATATTCAGAAAAGTTACACATTATTTCTTTCAGCCCATTATTTGTAGTATTCTTTAGTAGTTCGTGAATTGTGACACTAGACCTTGGGCTAGTTTTAGAGTTACTTATATGATTAGTTCATCGCTCGATTTATTTAAGTGTTTATTATTTTATGTTCGGAATTATTCATTGAAAGTCAGTAGCTTAAGTTTATTTGATAATTGTTCATTATGTTTAAATGGAAAATCAAATAAAGTAGACAATCGAACTCTAACATTGGCTTGCCTAGCAAGTGTGGTTTTAGGCGCCATCACGATCCCTAAGGTTGGGGGAATTTGGGTCGTGACAAGTTGGTATTAGAGCACTAGGTTGCTTAGGTCTCACAGTTCACGAACAAGCTTAGTAGAGTCTGAAGGATCGGTACAGAGACGTTTGTACTTATTTTTCGGAGGCTATTGAGTTAGGAAACAACTCCATTTTTATTTCTACTCTATCGTGCGATTCTTGTATCCCAAATGCTGATTAGATTCTTCTATTCTCTCGCAGATGACGAGAACACATGCTTCATCTTCCGCTGACCAGCATTCCGGTCCTTTAGCAGCAGCAGCTCCTACTAGGGGCAGAGGCCGAGGCCGCACTAGAGGCCGAGGCAGGGGCAGCCCCAGATTGAGATTAATGAGGGGGTTCCAACTCAGAATGTTCCAGCTGGACCAGCTCAAGTTCCCGAGGGTTTATTGCTACCCCCGTTCTTCAGGATGCTTTGGTCCATTTAGTGGGCCTAATGGAGAGTGTGGCCCGGACTGGCACATTCCCTGTTGCAGCAGTCGTATCTCAAGCTGGAGGAGGGGTCCAGACTCCTACTACCCACACTCCAGTTCATACTACTCCTCAAGTTCAGACCCCAATGGCTAATCCAGTTGGGGTAATTCAGCCAGTTGCAGCAGTGTCGCCCATTAATGGGTCCGCTATCTCTACCAATGCTTTGTGGAGGTTGGACGGGTTCATTAAGTTATTTCCTCTTCAGTTCAGTGGTGCTACTTCATATGACCCTCAGGAATATCTGGATAGTTGTCATGAGGTGTTTCGTAATATGGTATTTTGGAGACCAATGGGGGATTTTGCTGCTTTTCAGATGACTGGTTTCACCAAGAAATTGTGGAGGGATTTTCTGTTGACTAGGCCAGTTGGATCACCTGCTCTAACTTGGGATCAGTTCTCTCATCTCTTTTTGGAGAAGTTCTTGCCTGTTACTACTCCAGAGGAGAAGCGTCGTCAGTTTGAGCGACTTCAGCAGGGCAGCATGACTGTGACCCAGTATGAGACTCGTTTCGAGGATTTGGCTAGACATGCTATTCTCTTATTGCCCATGGAGAGGGAGAGGGTCAGACGGTTTATTGATGGCATTGCTCAGCCCATTAGGTTGTAGATGGCCAAGGAGACAGGGACCGAGATTTCTTTACATGATGCAGCTAATATAGCTATGAGGGTTGAGTTAGTTCTTGGGATGAGAGGTCCGGGGTCAGATAAGAGACCTCGCTATTTCGGTGGTTCAGTGGTGCCTCATCTAGAGGCGGTAATTCATTTAGTAGAGGCCATTCTTCCAGGCCATTTCATTCAGCACTACAGGCTTCACATGGTACTTCGGTTGTTCGTGGTTCTTATCTACCTACTTTTGCTCAGCTAGTCTATAGTGCTCCTTCAGCTCCTATTAGAGCACCTCCTCTGAAGAGTGTTCCGCGAGGTCAGCCGATTTGTCTGGGTTATCATACTATTCAGCAGGGATGTTAGGAGTGTTGTGAATATGGGCATGTACGGAGGACTTGTCTGAAGTACGCGGGTAATCCGTTTCAACAGCATGGTTCTCGTGCTATAGTTTCAGCACCAGCTCCAGTACCACCTGCCCAACCAGCAAGGGGTAGGGGTCAGGTAGTTAGAGGTAGAGGCCAGAATGTTAGAGGTGGAGATCCTCCTAGAGCTGTGGTTCAGGGTGGCGGGGTCCAGCCCCGACTATATGCATTTCCAACCAAGCCTGAGGCAGAGTCCCCCGACGTTGTTATTACATGTATCATCTCAGTTTGTGATAGAGCTGCTTCAGTTTTGTTTGATCTGGGGTCTACTTATTCGTATGTTTCATCCTATTTTGCCTCGTATTTGAATGTGCCCCGTGATCCTTTGAGTGTTCCTGTTTATGTGTCTACACCGATGGGGGATGCTATTGTGGTAGATCGAGTATATCGTTCATGCGTGGTAGTCATTGAAAGTCTTGAAACTAGTGTGGATCTTTTACTTCTAGACATGGTTGATTTTGATGTTATATTGGGCATGGATTAATTGTCTCCCTATTATGACATTTTAGATTGTCACGCCAAGACAACTACTTTAGCCTTTCCGGGATTGCCTCGATTAGAATGGAAATGGACTCCTGGTCATTCTCCTAGCCGGGTAATTTCATATGCTAAGGCTCGTCGCATGGTGGAGAAAGGGTGTTTGGCTTATTTTGCTCATATTCATGATTTTGATGCCGAGGTTTCTTCCATAGAGTCAGTTCCTATCGTGCGTGAGTTTCCTGAGGTATTTCATGCAGACCTGCCGGGTATGCCACCCGACAGGGATACTGATTTCTGTATTGATGTGGCTCCGGGCACTCAGCCCATTTCCATTCTTCCATATCGGATGGCCCCACCAGAATTGAAAGAGTTCAAAGAACAATTGCAAGACTAGCTAGATAAGGGTTTCATAAGACCCAATGTCTCGCCTTGGGGTGCGCAGGTTTTTTTGTAAAGAAGAAAGATGGGTCGATGAGGATGTGTATAGATTATCGACAACTGAATAAAGTTACTATCAAGAATAAGTATACGTTGTTGAGAATTGATGACCTATTTGATCAGCTTCGGGGTGCTAAGGTATTTTCGAAAATTGATTTAAGATCGGGCTATCATCAGCTCAAGATTAGGGCATCCAATATTCCTAAGACAGGTATGGGCACTATGAATTTTTGGTTATGTCTTTTGGGCTGACTAATGCTCTAGCAGTCCTTATGGACTTGATGAATCGGGCTTTCAAGCCCCATCTAAACTCTTTCGTGATCATTTTCATTGATGACATTGTCACGCCCCCAAACTAGGGGAGGCACGACTGGCACTCGATACTGTATTCGATCGAGTTAGCCACTAAACATACTAGCTAACTAGACTAGGGGCCCAACAGATCGGGCAGCACAACATCTGAAATACTAAGCCTGGACCGTTAAGGTCATGACCTGAATAACAATAAGTCATATAAACAAAGGTAGACAAGCCAAAATAATAAAGTACTAGCTGGCCGACGAGGCCGCTACTGAAGACTTACATGCCTACACACATATATATACATGCCAAGCCTATGGGCTGGAGACTGAAAGCTGCAAAAAGAAACCCAGTATACTGTGTCCACAATAGCCTCTAAGAGTGTCATAAGCACTGTCGGGACAAGGCCCTGACTATACCCAAATTGTACAACAAAAGTAACCATCTTATGAAAGCTCCAGGAAGAGGTGGAGTTTACCAACTCACAGCTGAACCCTGAAATCCTAGCGGAGGGGTCGATCAGAGTCCCTACCTGGACCTGCGCGCACGAAATAAAAATGCAGTGTCCCCAGGCAACGGGACATCAGTACGAATGAAAATGTACTGGTATGTAAGGCATAAAGTATAACCATACATAGCTGATGTAAAAAGGGTAATAGAGATACCACCTGACACTGAAACTCTGATAGCCTCCATGGCTGACATCCGACCTCATAGTAATCAAATATGCATGGTATGCTCGTGTAATCGTATGTCGTGAATACATATATATTGATGCAAATGCATGACATACCCAACCAAATGCTAGCAATGGCGGTCTCTCCCGGTAGCTAACCGGTATCATATTGCCAACCTGTGGCCATCTGTACAATATATATTGTCTTTTGGGCAAATAGGCCCCTTACCTCCGATTATAGCTCGAAGTCAATGCATAATATGCCATGTATGATATGAACTTTGAATGCACATAATAGGCCATAACAAGAACTTAGCCAATCTTGGCTCTTTGATACTCTTATTCTCATAATCTCATAATCACCTTCGTATCGCATATAAATGTCTCGTGGAACCTTATATGTTTTTTGAATAAGCTTGAAAACTTAACTCGACTTTTAGAAAGATAACTTAACTCTGAAGATGTTCATAAAAAGCTTAAGGTGCTCACTTAGTCCTTATACCTGATTTCTTGATAATTAGTAAAAGCAAGTATTTCAAAAATCAAGTGTTTTAGTAGTTTAAACATAAAAATTATATTTGAGATTTTTAGAAATCTACGTATCACTTTAGAGATTTTAAAATACACTTTAACAAGGAAGAATGACATCGCAAATACTAAATGCCTTTAGTTTTAAGTCACACAACCCAAATACGAATAAGAATTCATATATATGGACATATAGTTAAGAAAGCCGACAAGATGACATATATAGATGTCGAATACCCTGTTTAACCGAACGAGTTGAATATCAACCTAATAGCATCATGAAAATACTTCAGCTACAATACCAATGCCTTTCTCAGAAGGTCTTTCTAGCAATAGAATAGTAAAATACCACATTTGGCGTCTTAGGAATTTTCCAGAATTCGTGCTAAAAGGAAGGACGGAGCTTAGCCTTAACATACCTTTCCAACGAACGTCCGAATGCCGGTAGTTCCTTCACGAACGTTGTTCCTTACGTCCTAAGCTTCGCAAACACTATATATATGCAGCTTATACGCACCTATAAACAGTTCATAATTGAGTTTAAATCGGCAGATTTTTCATATGACCCTAACTTGACGAAACGTCCGTAGAACTTTGTAAAAACGATCATAAAAGAGTACGAAGATGATTACCTTGGAAAACCAAGTATAAAGCTTGAAGAAACAGNTGTTTTGGGACGAAGGTGAAATGTTTTTGGGTCTTAAAAGTCGGATTTTCCGACTTATACTACTTGTTTGACCCGTCCCGGCTCGCGACCTGGTTTCAGCCCGGACAGTCCATGGTAAAACAGTCATAACTTCTTACTCCGATGTCGGTTTGATGTGAGGTTTTTTTGGTTGCGAACTAGACTCGTAGACCTTCGATTCGGTAGGTTGTGAGTCCCATAACTCTTTATATATTTGGAGAAATTATCTGATACATTTGACCCAAAGTTTAGAAAATTTATTAGAGAAATTTACGATAACTTTTGCCGACCTTTATTTCGCAACTTGCTTGACTCCAAAAATTAACATGTGACCTGTGTGATATTATAATACCTCATAACACATTATTCTTAGCATATTAGACACTCTTAGTCTTATCCCACAGGTGCAAGTTAACTTAAACCTTTCGAACGTGTGGGGTGCTACCCGAGTTATTTCTTTAACCACAAACCTTTGTTTAAGGGATTCCTTTGACCTAATGCTTTAGTTTTGTTCCTTGATATTACCACACATTTTCAATCTTATTATCCCAATGTGCTATACGCAATCATATATACCTTATATAACCACGCCATTTTACGTATATTACGTAAGAGAAGAGAAAAAAAACACATGGGGTCTCACAGACATTCTTATATACTGCCGCAGTCGGGAAGAGCATGAGCAGCACCTCCGTATAGCACTCCAGACTTTGAGAGATAATCAGTGTTATGCCAAGTTTTCTAAATGTGTGTTCTGGTTTGATTCAGTAGCCTTCTTGGGTCATATCGTATCAGCTGACGATATTCAGGTTGATCCTAAGAAGATAGAGGCAGTCAAGGACTGGCCTAGACCCACTACAGCTACAGAGATTAGGAGTTTCTTGGGTTTGGCGGGTTACTACCATCGTTTTGTGGAGAGGTTCTCATCCATAGCATCCCCAATGACTAAATTGACAACAGAAAGGTGCCCCATTTAAATGGTCAGATGAGTGCGAGGCGAGTTTTCAGAAGCTCAAGACAACCTTGACATCAACACCGGTATTGGTGTTACCTTCAGGTTTGGGTTCTTTTATGGTGTATTGTGATGCTTCCCGAGTTGGCCTAGGAGCAGTATTGATGCAGAATGGCAGAGTGATTGCATATGCGTCTCGTCAGTTGAAAGTCCATGAGAAGAATTATCATGTTCATGACTTAGAATTGGAAGCCATTGTTCATGCATTGAAAATTTGGAGGCACTATCTTTATGGCGTGCCGTGTGAGGCTTTCAATGACCATCGCATTCTTCAGTACTTATTCAAGCATAAATATCTAAATTTGAGGCAGCGGAGATGGTTAGAGTTACTGAAGGATTATGATGTCACCAAATTATATCACTTAAGGAAGGCCTATGTGGTTGCCGATGCATTGAGTATGAAGGCGGTGAGTATGGGCAGCCTTGTGTATATTCCAGTTTGTGAGAGGCCGTTAGTTTCATACATTCAGACGTTGGCTAATCAGTTCGTGAGGATGGACATTTCCCCCAGCAGTGTTCTAGCTTGTACAGTCATTCGGTCTTCTTTAATCGAGCGTATCCGTGAGCGGCAGGATGATGACCCGCATTTGATGGTTCTTAGGGACATAGTTCGGTGCGATGGTGCCAAGTAGGTGACAGTTGGTGATGATGGTGTTTTGAGGATGCAGGGTCGTCTATGTGTGCCTAATGTTGATGGCCTTTGTGGGTTGATCCTTGAGGAGGCTCACAGTTCTAAGTATTCGATTCACCCAGGCTCAGCCAAAATTTACCAAGACTTGAGGCAGCATTATTGGTGGAGAAGGATGAAGAAGGACATTGTTGAATATGTGGCTCGTTGCTTAAATTGTCAGCAGGTAAAATATGAGCATCAAAGACCTGGTGGTTCGCTACAACAGAGAGAGATTCCTGAGTGAAAGTGGGAGCGTATTACTATGGACTTTCTTGTTGGACTCCCACAGACTCAGAGGAAATTCGATGCAGTTTGGGTTATTGTGGATAGGCTGACTAAATCAACACACTTCTTTCGTATGGCGAGTACTTATACTTCAAAGCGGTTGGCTGAGTTATATATTCGGGAGATTGTTCGCCTTTATGGTGTGCCTGTGTCTATCCTTTCTGATCGGGGTACGCAATTTACTTCGCACTTTTGGAGGGCAGTTCAACGAGAGTTGGGTACCCGAGTAGAGTTGAGTACAACATTTCACCCTTAGACTGAGAGGCAGTCTGAGCGTACCATTCAGATTTTGGAGGATATGCTCCGCGCTTGTGTTATTGACTTTGGAGGCTCGTGGGATCAGTCGAGCATTCAGATGGCTCCTTATGAGGCATTATGTGGTAGACGGTGCAGATCGCCAGTTGGATGGTTTGAGCCGGGAGAGGCTCGGTTGTTGGGTATAGACTTAGTTCAGGAGGCCTTGGATAAGGTCAAGATTATTCAGGAGAGACTTCGTGCAGCTCATTCTAAAGAGCTATGCCGATCATAAGGTTTGTGATGTGGCATTCATGGTAGGAGAGAGAGTATTTCTTCATATGTCGCCCATGAAGGGTGTTACGAGGTTTGGAAAGAAGGGTAAGTTGAGCCCTAGGTACATCGGACCATTTGAGATTCTTGATAGAGTGGGGGAGGTAATTATGAGCCCACGTGTTATATTTCAGCTCTATCCAATTGGACAAGGACTTGACTTATGAGGAGGAGCCAGTAGCAATTTTAGACCGGCAAGTTTGTCAATTGAGATCTAAGAGTTATCCTTCAGTTAGAGTGCAGTGGAGAGGCCAGCCCGTTGAGGCAGCTACTTGGGAGTCCGAGTCGGACATGCAAAGTAGATATCCACACATGTTCGCCATTTCAGGTAATTTTCTATGTTCGTTCGAGGACGAACGTTTGTTTTAGAGGTGGAGATTGTGATGACCCAAAGGGGTCATTCTATAAATTTAGACTCTGTTCTAGGCTTAATAACCCTATAAATATTTAATTTTAAACACCTCGATTAGCGTGCGCAGTCCGGGCGTAAAACCGGAAAGCGTTTATGTGAAAATATGAGAAATAGTCATTTATAGAGTTAAAATTTGATTATAGTTGACTTTGGTCAACGTTTTGAGACAAAGGATCCGGATAAGTGTTTCGACGATCCCGGGAGGTCCGCAGTAAAATATGGGACTCAGGCGTATGCCGAGAAATGAATTCCGAGGTCCCAAGCCTTAGAAATCAATTTTTGAAATAAATTGTTTTGCTGAATTCTTAATGAAATAAAGAAAAGATGTAATGATTGAAATCATTGGTACCAGACCTGTATTTTGGTTCCGGAGCCCGCTACATATGTGTTATAGTATTTGAATACAATCTGTGAAATTTGGTGAAAATCAGAGTTTATTTGACGTGATTTGGACGTCCGATTGAGAAATAATGAACTTTAAGTGTTCTTGAGAAAAATTATGAGTTTTGGGGTTTAATTCATAGTTTTACATGTTATTTTTATGATTTGATCGCACGAGCAATTCCGTATGATATTTTTAGACTTGCGTGCATGTATTGTTTAGAGCCCCGACGGCTCGGGTGAGTTTCGAATAGGTTTGGGTTGTGTTGCGCTCGTTTTTTTTTCTCTTATGCTTTGACATCGTTTTTTCAAGCATAAAGTGATATCATATTGAGCAATTGAGCTCCGATTTCTGTTTTGAATGAAGTATTAGATCTGTATCGTAAGTACGGACCCGTAGCAAAACGAATCGTTGAATTTGGACATCGTATAAGGATTTTATGATTATTTTACTAAGGTTGCCAGATTTTTAAATTAATTACGAAATTGCCACTGCCAGCGTATTTAAAAATCGGCATTATTTGCAAATATTAAAACTTACATGTCTCATTCATTATAAAGTCAAATGGAGTGATTCAAAAGCCCAACTTGACTAGAATTTCACAAGGAATCCATTGGAGACATAAAAATAGGGTTTTGGGATCGTTTGATACGAGAAACGAGAAAGAATAGCTGGTACAAAAATATATAAAAACTTGGATTTGTTCATTCGGTCAAATTTTGAGTTGGGGAGCTCGGATTTGGGCAATTTTCACCATAGGAATTGGGGTAAGTGTTCTCTACTCATTTTTTTGGTTATATTTCAATTACCCAATATTTTTCATCACTTTTAAATCCAAAAAAATCAAGAATTTTCATGGTAAAAATTGAGGATTTGGGTAGAATTAGGAAATTTTGTAAAAATCGAATCTTTATCTCAAATTGAGGTAGGATTTCGGAACTTATTGTATATATGAGTTCGTGGAAAAATGGATAAACGTAATTTGGTTCGAACCCCGAGTTTAGACAAAGCGGGCTCGGGGTCGGATTTTCGCTTTCTTTGAGAAACCTTAGGAAAAATTATAATTTTTAATAAAGTTAGTTCCTTTAGCCTTAATTAATGATATTAAGTTAATTATGATTAGATTCGAGCAAGTTAGAGCAAGATTCTAGAAGAAAAGCTATATTTGAGAAGTGAGTGGCCTGCGAAATTGAGGTAAGTGCTTGGTCTAACCTTAACTTGAGGGAATAGGAATCCCCAACTTATTTGTTATGTGAATTAGCATGTGTGTGGTGTATAGGTGGGGTGACGAGTACCTATGCACCACCAAGTTGTCTGTTAAACATGATTCTTTCCCCGTATCCAATTTAATTGATCCATGTCCTAATTGTTCTATGTTCATTATTGTTTTCATGACTACCAGGCCTTATTACTTTGCTGTTAAATATTATTTTGGTTATTTTGGAAGAGTATCGGTTGTTTGGTTGGTTTCCTGGTGATATAGAAATGTGGTGTAGCTCGATATTTGTTTCACGAGATATATATATAATTATGTCCTTGTTGGTTTCATCCTTGTGATAATAATGATGAGTTCATGAAGAGTACGGTTTTCTGTTTGCAATTGTTGAAATAAAAGTGTAAAAGTGTTGTGAAAGGCTAGGCTTGAATTGTGAAAGTTTTTGATAAATAAATGAAATTGATTGTGATAAGGGTGGAGAAATTGATTGTGATAAGGAGTCGAAATTGATTGTGATAAAGGTGGAGAGATTTATTGTGATAAGGGTGGAGAAATTGATTGTGATAAGGGTGGAGAAATTGATTGTGATAAGAGTGAATAATTATATCAAATGTCTCAAATGCATGAACGCGGCTTGGGCATTGGTCAGCCCAAATGACATGACCAGAAACTCATAATGACTATATCTGGTCCTGAAAGCAGTCTTCGGAATGTCAGAATCCCGAATCTTCAACTGATGATACCTGGATCTCAAATCAATCTTAGAGAACACTCTAACTCGCTGAAGCTGGTCAAACCAGTCATCAATACGGGGCAAAGGATACCGGTTCTTTACCGTGACCTTATTCAGCTGCCGATAATCAATACACATGCGCATGGAGCCATCTTTCTTCTTTACAAACAACACTGGTGCACCCCAAGGTGACACACTAGGCTGAATGAACCCCTTATCTAAGAGTTCCTGAAGCTCCTCTTTCAATTCCTTTAACTCCGCTGGTGCCATACGATAAGGTGGAGTAGAGATAGGCTAGGTGTCTGGCACCAAATAAATATCAAAATCAATGTCCCTGTCATGTGGCATGCCTGGCAGGTCTGCAGGGAATACGTCCGAAAAATCATGGACCACAGGAACAGAATCAACGGAAGGAGTCTCACTACTAACATCCCTCACAAACGCAAGATAAGATTCATATCCCTTCTCAACCATACGCTGAACCTTCAAATAAGAAATCACTCTGCTAGTACATGCTCAATAGACCCTCTCCCCTCAACTCTCGGAACTCCATGCATAGCCAGGGTCACGGTCTTAGCGTGACAATCAAGAATAGCATGACATAGGGATAACCAATCCATGCCTAGTATCACATCAAAATCAACCATGTTGAGAAACAACAAGTCTACTCGGGTCTCCATACCCCCAATAGATATCACACACGACCATTACACACGGTCCACAATAATAGTATCGCCCACTGGAGTCGACACATGAACAGATGTAACTAAGGACTTACGGGGCATATTTAGAAAGTGAGAAAAATATGATGAAACATAAGAGTATGTGGATCCAGGGTCAAATAAATCCAAAGCATCAATGTGACAGACTAAGATAGTACCTGTAATCACCGCATCGGAAGCCATAGCACCAGGCCTAGCTGGGAGTGCATAGATACGTGGCTGGCCTCCGCCTTCTCGACCTCCCCTCTAGATGCCTGACCACCACCCCTAGCTTCCTAGGTAGGTGGTGAAGTGATTGGGGTTGATATCGAGGGATGAACCCTCTGCTGAGATGAACTACCAGGATGACGAGGACACTGCCTCCATAAATGCCCAAACTCTCCACACCTAAAACAACTACCTGAGCTGGAGATGGGGACTGAAGGGAACCCCTGCCACTAGAATAGCCACCGGACGAACCATGCATAGAAGAACCCTGGAATGATGATGATTTGGAGGAGCTCTAAGCTGGAAGTGCACTAAAGGAAGAACGTCCCGGATGAGAGCTGCAGGGACCCTTCCCCGAAGATGCGCCACTATAAGCTAGGCGGACTGGCTGAGGAGGTCTAAATGGACGACCTCTGCTGTGCTGAAACTGCCCTCTAGGAGGGGCACCACTGAAACTACCTGATCCCCGAGGCCTCTTGGCATCCCTCTCCTTACGCTCCTGCCTGCGAACTGACTCAATATCCCGAGAAATGTCAACAACATGCTCGAATGTGGCACTTGACACCCTCTCCCTAGTCATCAAAATCCGAAGTTGATACGTCAGACCATCTACAAACCTCCTGATCCTATACCTATCAGTAGGGACTAACTCAGAAGCATGTCGAGCCAACTCAGAGAACCGTATATCGTACTGTGTAACTGACAACTCTCCCTGCTCCAGCTGCTCAAACTGCCTGCGATGCTCCTCTCTCTGGAACTGAGGAACATACTTCTCCAAAAAGATCGTGGAGAACTGCTGCCAAATGAGGGGTGCTGAACCAATTGGCCTACGCCTATCAAATTCCTCCCACCAAGTAAAATCAGCACCAGCAAACTGAAATGTAGAAAACGAGACCCCACTGGTCTCCAGAATACCAGCAGTACGAAGTATTCTCTGGAACTTATCCTGAAAACCCTGGGCATCCTCACCCTCTGTGCCGCTGAAAGTTGGAGGCTGAAGTCTACTGAACCTCTCCAACCTGCGCTGCTCATCCTCGGGCATAGCTGGGACCACATAGTCCTAAATTGGGGTAACCAGCTGGGCTAGGACTGCCCCCGATGCCTGAAAACCCTGTACAACCTGCTCAGGTGTCTAGGCAGCTAGAGTCTGAGTGCCTCCCCCGGCCTGAGATGTAGCGGCAATAGTAGACATGGCAACTGCCTGAGCCAAACTGGTACACACTGTCAAGATTTGGGCTAGGGTCTCTTGAAGACCCGGAATGACAATAGGCATTGCCGGTGCCTCAGTCTGTCCCGCAGGAGCACCCTCGGCGGAAACCTGATCCTGAATAATAGGGGGATCCTCTGGTACTATCCCGGCTGTTACGCGGGCTGATCCCCTAACTCCACCACGGCCTCGACCCCTCGTGGGTCTGGCTGGTGTCTGGTCACCCCGATCTGTAGCGCGTGTCCTCACCATCTGTGAGAGAATGAAACAACATGAGTTTAGATTTCCAGAATTAATAGAATGGCACGACAGAGTTCAAGAAAATGAGATTTTTTCCTAAGAGTTCTGTAGCCTCTCGAAGATAAGTACAAACGTCTCTGTATCAATCCGCAAGACTCTACTAAACATGCTCATGACCGTTGAGTCCTATTTAACTTAGGGCTCTGATACCAACTTGTCACGACCCCAAATCCTAACCGGTTGTGATGGCGCCTATCGTGGAACTAGTCTAGCCACTATCACATAATTACACAATTCCTTTAATAAAATTTACCAAAATCATTAATAGCAAGTATAAAATCTTCTAAGTCTTTAACAGAACGTAATATAATCTAATAGTCTAAAACCACTCCCCAGAACTGGAGTCAACTGATCACGAGCATCTACGAATAATACTAACACTGCTAGTGTCATAAAACAATGTCTCAGAACAAAATACTAAATACTAATGAAGGAAGGGAAATGGAGAAGTTGTGGACGCTGGACAGCTACCTCGAAATCCCAAATGCTGCTGATGAACGAACTCAGATGGCTACTGCTCAGAACCAATACCTGAATCTCCACACAAAGGTGCAGGGAGTAATGATGAGTACGCCAACTCAGTAGTAATGAAAATAAATCAAGTCTGAAGATAAGAAACACACAGCACAAAACACCAATTCACAAATAGTAAAATACCGAGCCAATATAAAGTATACATCTAGTACATATGTGTGAAAACAAGCTTCCGTAAAAATCCCTTGAACAAGTATATTTTCAAATGTTTCTCAGTAAACTCCCAAAAATCTCAGTATGAAAAATGAAGTGAATCATAATCAAAAGCTAAGTAAAATATCATTATAAACTGCCCCTCGGGCCAAATCATCACTCATAATCAGTCACGCAGCACCTCACCATCACTCAGTAACAGTCACTCAGCACCTAACGGTTACTCATGCCTCCCAATCACTCGTCACTCGGCACTCGGCACTCGCACTCAGTAGGTACCTGCGCTCACTGGGGGTGTGTACAGACTCCGGAGGGGCTCCTACAGCCCAAGCGCTATAAACAAGCCAAATCATGAAATCAATCACTCAGGCTCTCGTCCTCTCTCATATCATAAATATCCTCACAATACTTTCCCTCGGCCTCACTCAGTCAGACACTCTCAACATGCCTCTCGGGCCATAAATAAACGGGGTTCTCGACCCAAAACAGTATTTCATTTCAAGAAATAACAATTTCAACAAATCTGAGTGTCAATAATTTTACAAGAAGGACTGGGTGTAAAATCATGATCAAAATAGTGAGAATATCATAAAATAGCCCCCAAAGGGTTAAATCAGATTGGCATTAGGCCCAAATATATCAAAACATAGTAATATTATTTGACATATGCTTTAAAAGGAGTTTCGCAACTCAATAGTTGCTTCAAAAGGAACATATTTCCAAATTTCCAAATTTCCAATTCGTGCACGCCCCACACTCATAATCCAGTGTGTGTGTCACTCCAAAATCGTGAAAGGATGTAAAGTCCGGGGTTTCATACCCTCAGGACAGGATTTAAAGACATTACTTACCTCAAACTAGCCGATAAAGCTACTCCGCAACACGTTTTCCTTCCGAGTGCTCCAAATCTATCAAGTTCAGATTTTTCACATCAAATTATGCTAGAAGGATGAAACCCAATAGAATAATATCAACTTTAAGCACAATTCCCGAAATTAGCCAAAACCCGACCCTCGGACCCGCATGTCGGAACTCGACAAACTTCATACCAAAATGATCCTCATCATATCACGAGTATGTACATATAAAGAACTCTGAAATCGGAGTCCAAATGCCCCCTCAAATCACCCTTAAAAGGTTTCTTAAACTCAAGCCCTAGTTTCCCCTTTTTCCACTGTTTCCCAATTAAACACTGTTAATTTGGTCCTTAATCACATATAATCGAGTTAATGAGTCCAAAAATCTTACCTCAGTGAAGAACAAACGTTTCCCTCTTCAAAAACCCTCAAAAAGCTCTAATCCCATTTAAAAATAGTGGAAAAGTGGGCAAAGGTCGCTGATGGTTTAATATATACTGCCCAGGTATTCTTCATCGCGAACCCACCACATGGGCCGCGTTCGCATAGAGTTCCCAGCTGGCCCCATAATTTCTTCTACGCGAACGCGGCTACCAGCCCGCAAATGCACAGCTTAACCAATCCAGGCCACCGCGAACGCACTCCAGGCCTGCGAACGCATAGGCCACCCAGCTCCCTCTTCGCGTTCGCACCCCCAGGCCGCGATCGCAATGAACAAAATTCCTCAGATGCCCAAAGCCCCTATGCGAACGCGGGACCACCTCCGCGAACGCATAGGGTAAACCCCTGCTACAGAAACACCAGAAAACCAGCAATGTTCCAAGACCAAAAGTGCCCGCTTGAGCATCTGAAATACACCCGAGGCCTCAGAGACCCCAACCAAACTTACCAACATATCCCATAACATCATTCAAACTTAGTTGCACCCTCGGAACACCCAAAATAACATCAAAACACCAAAATCCCATCAAATTCAAGCCTATGAACTTTGAAATTCCTAAATTCCCCCAACGATGCCGAAACCATCCAAAACATCTTGTATTGATCTGAAATTTTGCACACACATCAAAAATGACATTACGATCCTATTCCAACTTTCGGAATTCCATTCCGACCCCGATAGCCTATTTTCCAGTGCCGACCAGAAATCGCCAAAAATTAACTTTTGCCAATTCAAGCCTAATTCTACATCGGACATCACAAAAATATTCTGAACACACTCCTAAGTCCCAACTCACCTAACGAAGATATCCGAGCCATAAAATACACATTCTGAGGTCGTTTACCAATAAGTCAACTCCCAATTGACTTTTCCAACTATAAAGCTACTTTTAGAGACTAAGTGTCTCAATTCTCACTACAACCAATCTGTACCCGAGCCAACCGACTTTAACACATCATAAAAATTATAACCAACCTATGAATAGGCAAAAATGGTAAATATAATGCAAATTCTACGGAACGACCGGTCGGGTCGTTACATCCACTCTACTCAAATCTCAATTAGACCGACTGAACGGGCCAAACGACATGTGCCCCATTAGCACACTAACACCCTAAGAAGTAATCCACGCCTCTAAGAAACCGAGTGAATCCTAATCGATGCGCACTACATCCTTTACGAATAACAACTCAATCATTCAATGTTTCCCATATACTCATAAAGTATAATACATCATGCATCCAGAAATTTCCTTGCATAATTCATCCTCAAAACCAACATCTGCAAGTCATATCCAATTTATAAGCATGCCTCAGACTGAATGCGATACAACACGTAACCATGCAATCAAATCGTCGTAGAAGACTCCCCCACTTGGCCCAAGGCCATAGATCAAAACACCGAATGACTCACAGTGCCCATGCTCAATTATTGTCATAATACCGTAGTGAGACTCAACTAAATACTTCATGAGCTCCTGTAATGCAAACCATCTAATACTTCAAATTATCTGCAAATCTCACACTCACCCTTGTAACAGTCAAGCCAACTTCCTCAAGCGACCCAAAATCAAATTGCAACACATATAATTCACTGGTAAAAGAGAACTCTCTACAAAATAACATAGGGATCACACTGTCACGCCCCAAAACCGAGGGACGGGACCAGCACCTAACCGAGTGACCCGGTCAAGCAAGCATGTTTAGCCTTTCCTACCCGACTCGTTTCTCGCCGTTTTTATAGCATACATTATTTACATGAGATAGCAAGAGATAACTCAAATGCATATCTATATTCATAACATTAAGTCTATTTTCCTCTTTCACCATTACCAACATTAGATATTTTAAAACATACACACCAATTACAATATTCACGATACGGAATCACGTTTACGATTAAATCCAACAACTACCCAATATATATATATATATATATATATATATATATATATACAACCCACATAAGTGTCTGCGGAGCCTCTACGAGTTCGAAGAAATATACATAGACCTGCCGGCGACAAGGCCTCGGCTATACCTCAAAAAGGGACAACATGTGCAAAAGAGATCAACACGTATTTACATACGTCCCCGGGAGGAAATGGGGCTCACCAGAACTGCTGAAGGGAGGAGGAGAAAGCACCACTATCGACGATTGGCGCTACCTGCTACAGAACCACCTACATCCATTTAAAAATATGTAGCGCCTCTGGCAAAAGGGACGTTAGTACCATTGAATAGTACTAGTATGTACGAACAAACCTACTCTAGACAGGATAAACATCAACCGGCAATGATACAAAAAGATACATCATATAATAATTCACCGAAGTAGGGGAAAACACAAATAAGAGTAACCGTATTTCATATCCCGTTTGCCATCTTTTGGCTAATAATCTTTTAAGTTCAAGCGTTATTATTATTATTAATGAACCACCGTGTCGTTGTCACACTGAGTCCGGTCTCGGCCGGACCGGATAAGCCATCCTAGGTGAGGCACCAACAACATCATAACTCATATCATTCACCGTGGTATTTTCACACAGAGTCTGGTATCTCACCGGCTAGATTCGGTCTCTCACCGGTGGGGTCATCTCAATCCGAATGTCTCCATGTGTACGGCATGGAGTCCGATCCCGTCCCGATCGGCTAGGCCATCTCACCCTAGGACATCACCCATCATTACTTTGATCTTTTAGTTCACTTTTATCATTTTCCATCTTTTGATTCACATCTCATATCATTTCACTCTTGTGATTCATATTTCATATCATTTCAATCATTTGATTCATATTTCATATCATTTCAATCTTTTGATTCACATTTCATATCAAGTCAATCTTTTGATTCACATTTTATATCAATTCAATCTTTTGATTCGCATCTCATTCAATCTTTCACATCTACCACACCCATCACATAAGAGGATTTGCACACGTAGTAAAAGAAGGAGCATAATGATCACAAGTCATACCCTTAAATAGCATAATGATATGGGAGTAGCATAGAACGGCAAAGAAGCAAGAATTTCCCAACTTGACACATAAGACACGTAAATTCCATAGAGAATCAAACAAGAGAATCATACCTAGAAAGTGAACACCAATAGGTTTATCCTATGGAGATTAGAGTTAGCCATACATACCTCGATTTGGATTTTTCCTTAGATTTCTACCACAATTCACCGGACCTTCTAGCACCTTCAACTAGTTCACAATGTGGCATAATTGAACTTAGAATTAGGAATAATGGTCATGTCTTGAACTCACTTGAGAATTCTATCAAACACTAAGTGTTCCTCTAGATCAAATGGCCTTTTTTTAGTGAAAGATTACCCTAACCCATTTCCCTTCACTAGATTATGACTAGTTGGTTACATGCATGCAAGATTCCTACCCCCATCTTCATGAACTCACCTAAACATGTTTTATTTAAACAAAAATATGGAAATTAAGGTTGGTGGGGTAGAAGCTTACCTCTTGTGGTGAGGAAAATGGTGTCCTACTCGATCAATTCCAGGCCTGAGTAGTGATGGTGGATCAAATTGATGAAGTTGGGACTCTCTCTCACTAGATCCCACTCTCTCCTCTCTCTATTTTATCAGAAAATAGCTAAAATTATGAGGGATGGGTGTTATATTAGGTTGGGGGTTGGGTTCGAAAAATTAGGAAATAGGAGACCCGATGAAGGTTTGCGTTCCAGAATGTGATCGCATTCCGGTTATGCGGTCCGCAAACCTGCCGCATTATTGGCCTTCAGCTGGGCCAAAAAGAAAAGGAATCTGCCCGGGTATGTGGCAACAACGCGGTCTGCATACCCGTTATGCGATCGCATTGTGCGCTGCATAACTCCCTCCGCAAAAACTCAGGTAAATTACGCGACAACTATGCGGCACGCATACATGATATGCGACCGCATTTTGGGCCGCATAGTTGTCCTCAAAATGGACAACAATCTGTCCAACTATGCGACCATTGTGCGGTCCGCATACTTGATATGCGATCGCATAGTGGACCGCAGATTCGCACAACTAGAAAAATTCTATCCTTTAAGTCCTGGGGTACTTTTCACTCCAAAAAGGTCCGATTTAAGAATTTTTATAGTTATATCAACATGGGGATCATTCCGAGCATCGTTTCTAGTTAAGAATTCTACGGGTCTTTACACACACAACCCCAGGACACCCCGTAGAAGATAACCCACCTGTCTTTCCTCAAACTGACATCTCTCTATACCTTTCCACAGTCACAACTACTACGAAATCACTTAATCTTCTTGATTTTGAACTTATCGACAAGACATAAGAATCTAATTCCCTCCACAATTAACCAACATGAAAGACCCTCCAATACATTCATAATTCGAGACTATACGTCAAATCAAGAAAAAAATCAAACACCCAATAGTCCTTCCTACATCCCAAGCAAACTCTTCTTGTCACACTCAAACCATATGAACACATCTCAGATGATACCCATCAAGTAGCCATCGAGCCACGAATTTCGCTCATAAGGACACTACCAGACGTGTAAGTCCAAAAGTACGTGCTCACACAACCGAAATCCCCGTGCTCAAGCTATAATCAAAACCCGGCCTTAACTCCTCTAGACTAGCCCATCATCAGCACACCTAAATCACGTCTCGCAACTTCATCCATGGAATCACAAGTCGTCGATGCATAGCTGATACCAAGCGTCCACATGCGCATACGAATGCGTGGAAGGAATTCAAGAGTTATGCTTCAAACTGAATCAATGCCATATGATAAGGAAAGAAATATAGGAAGGTTACCCTAAATGACCTTTAGCCCCTCAAAGATAGGTATGGACATCATCATACGAATCCGCAAGACTCTACTAGATACTTGCTCATGACTTGTAGAACCTATGAACCTAGAACTCTGATACCAATATGTCATGACCCAAAATCCATCTAGTCGTGATGACACCTAACCCAACCTGCTAGGTAAGCAAATTTAATCACTAACCAATTCCAATAACAATTAATAAATCAACTACGTAATGAAATATCTGAATCTGATACATTTCCCAGGGACTGATAGTACAAATCATGAGCTTCTAAGAATAAAGTTTACAAAGCTGGTATGAAATAAATACATGATCTTCTCGAAATGTACTTCAACAGATTGATATGAATCTAAGGCTACCATGAACAAGAGGCAGCTACTACCGGAACGCAGGTACATCTTCAAATCCAGCTCCCGTCGATCTCACCCACGTCAGCCATTAACATCTGCACGCAAGGTGCAGAAGTGTAGTATGAGTACAACCAACCTCGTATACTCAATAAGTAACAAACCTAACCTTAGGTTGAAAGTAGTGACGAGCTAGAACAAAGGTCAGGTCCAACACCAATATCCAACAAAAGTTTATAAAAATGTAAAGCAAGTAATAAAAGAAGTAGCTTAGAGCTGAAATGCTCATCTTATCATAGTTTCCTGAAAAATAGTTCTGCTTTTCAAGTATATCAATGAAAACCTAAAACCTTTATCGAAATCGTCGAAAATATGAGTAATTTTGAAAACAATAATTTTTCCCAAAAATCCTTTCAATAATAAATAAGATGTTCCATTTTTCATTCCAAGTAGCGAGTGTAACATATATCACTATGATCATATGTCAATATGTGTGAGAAGTCAGGAACGACGTGATACCGTACAGCATGAGGAATAAATGCATCTCTATGCATGTATTTCATATGTTCATGTCAATGCCATGTACATCAGTGATGAACTCATGTACTCACACTCTCGGAGTAATCAATATCACTGTCTCACACTTTCCACTCATCATGATCAGCCACTCAATACTGTATATGGCCAACCGGCCCAGGAAAGATCCTTTCCAGAATATATACATCAATTGACCACCAGTCACTCAGTACTGAGTAGGGACAAATCCAACCCATGGGGAAGCTCCATCCCCAGGTATATAAATGCTTCAGAAAATATCCATGTCCAGGGAAGATCCATCCCTCAATATAATCAACCGCACTCACTAGAGGGTGTGTGCAGACTCCCGAGGGGCTCCTTCAGCCCAAGCGCTATATTAAGCCAATCATGGCACAAATCAATATAACATATTGCGATGTGCAACCCGATCCCATAATATAATCAATATAACATGTTGCGGCGTGCAGTCTGATCCCATAATACCACTCACACTCAGGCCCTTGGCCTCACTCAGTTATCAATCTCTCCAATCTCTCGGGCTCACAATACCATGAAACTAGCCCAAAATGATGATATGATGTGTCTATAAATGGTATAGATACTGAGATATAATATGCATATGAATGCGTATGACTGAGTGTGTAATGCAATGAAAGTAGATAATTAAACAAAAAAATGACCTTTGTGGGTCCCAACAGGATAAACATGTAGCCTAGACATGGTTTCTAACATGGATCACAACTCAATAGCTCAAAAACTTAAAAGTTTCATGGTTACAAGTAAGATCATGTAACTACACAGTACCACAGAAATAACGAAATTACAATTTACACGGTGCACGCCCGTCACCAAGTATGTGCGTCACCTCATCACCAATCACATAACACGTAATTCGGGGTTTAAACCCTCAGCACTAAGTTTAGAAGTGTTACTTATCTCGAACGAGCCAATTCCAATATCGAGCAAGCCAAGCGATGCTCCAAAAATGCCATCCTGCGCGTTTCGACCTCCGAACGGCTCGAAACTAACCAAAAACAACTCAATTACATCAAACAATGCTAAAGGAAACAAACCCAATCGATAAAGGTCGAATCTTTAATCAAAATCCCAAATCGGCCAAAAAGTCCAACCCAGGCCTGCACCTCGTAACCCGACATAACTCATAAAATACGATAACCCATTCAATTACGAGTCCAACCATATTAGTTTTACTAAAATTCTACTCCAAATCGATGTTCAAACCCTAAAAAATCACTTTATAAAATGTTAGACAAAAACCCCAAATTTCACTTTGAAATCATCAATCAAATGCCAAAAACGAAGATGAATTCATGAAATATAACCAAAATCGAGTATATGACACTTACCCCAATCTATATAGTGAAAAGTGTCTCCAATTATTGTCCAAATCTAAGCTCCCCAACTATAAATATGAACAAATTAACAAACCATCGATATTAAGTATTTTTGCCCAGTTTTTCTACCTCTTTATTGTGCCAAACGATCCTGAAACTTGCTTTTGATGCCTCCAATGGATTCCATGTGAATTTTCAGTCAAGTTAGGATTTTGAATCACTCCATTTGACCTTATAATGAAGGAGATATGTTGGTTTCAATATTTGAAAATAGTGTAGATTTTTAAATATGAAAACAATGGCAATTTCATAATAAATCTGAAAAATCTGGCAACCCAATTCTTAGTAAAATGATCATAAAATCCTCAGACGATGTCCAAATTCAACAATCCTTTTTGCTATGGCGCCGTAATTCTGATACGGATCTAATGCATCAATAAAAATATAAATTGGATCTCATTTGTTCAATGTGGTACAATTTATGTATGAAGAAACGACGTCCAAACATAAGAAAAACAAGCGCAACACAACCAAACCTATCCAAAACTCACTGGAGCCCCTCAAGACCCCGTGCGAACATACCAGAAAGCCCCATGACATAACACGAACTTACTCAAGGCCTCAAATCACGCATAACAACCTCGAAACGCACCTAAAATCAAACTTAATGAACTTTCGAACATTCGACTTCCAAAAACTCGCGTTGAAACATATCAAATCAACTCAGAATGAACTCAAATTTTGCACACAGGTTCTAATACATCATACAGAGATACTCCTGCCCCCAAACTACCGAGCCAAGTGCAAATGCCCAAACGACAGGTCAGGTCTTTACATACCTGCACTTCAAGTTTTTGTTGAAGTTGAAGCAATTATGTTTTATATATATATTCTTGGGCTAGCTTCCTATTTAGTTACTGTCTCCATTTTTTATCTTCAATTAACTAGATAAATGAAAAATATATTCCCTTGTATTTTAGTTTATATAATTTTGTCATTGAATTGGCTTTTATCAAGTCAAGATGTAGATTGATATAAGAAGTGGAATAAGAAGATAATTTATAAAATATCCCTTAATGGTTAGTAATCAGTAGCCTGTTATTATTGAAGTTGACGTCAAGTTACACCTCACAATCTAATGTTCAAATTTGATCTTATTGATGGTTCTCTATTATTGTTTGATTATAAGTTATAATCTCTTTTATATGTGGTTTAAAACTTGTAAAAAGTTTAAAGCTCAAGAGTGTCTTTGTGCACTTTGGCTTGTTTGATATTATGTCATTGGTTGAGGGTAATCCGTAGGGTTTGAGTCTCAACATATTATGGCATAACATGACTTTATAGGGGTATTGAGTCTCAATGCACCGTAATGATGATATAATTATGACTAATGAAATAATGTAGTTTTCATAAAAAATCATGGAGATTATCCCACTTGATTTGCTCCATTCTTGAAACGATGTGATAGCACGCATAATAAGTCTAAATGTAGACAAGCGGTTGACCAACGAACGTGGGCGTGCCAAAGATCAAAATAATAATAGTCATCATTATGGTAATTATAAAAATGAGAACAATAAGGATTCTCAAAATTATCCTTCAACAGCGAAGGAAATGTGTATTAATGTGGTCTGCAAATATGAGGCACGTTCAGATGATTATGGTCCATCCTTTGAAAATGTGACTTGTGATAAATATTATAAATGCAGATTCATTCCTGAAAATGAATGTGAAATATTTATGTGATACAAAGTATGCATAAGAATGTGATTATGCATTGTTGAATAAATATTACAATTCACTTCTACGGGATGTTTGAGAGAAAGAAAGATAACAAACATTATTGTATGGTTACATGATTATGTCATTGGTCGGGTACATGTTGTACGTCAAAAACTATTTGCCATTTTATAAAATGTTATTAAAGTCAAATTTAAAGCAAGAAATTATTTTGCTTATGATTTTGATCATGACAATTATTATGATATAATTTTCTTCATGAAGAAGACATTCACCATATGGATGGTGTGGCAAAAGATCGTGTAGTACAAAATCAAGAGTTCCGAAAGAATTAATTTGTTACTACCCAAATGAATAAAATTATGCATGCCATTGATACTGTATTAAGTATCAAAAGAAACTTTTTGTGTTTCAATGTATTATCCAAAGTGGTTGGCACATTGAGACTATAAATGAGAGAAAGATTGATCTTCATATTACGGTAATCATATCGGGTAAATATTAAAGGTTACCTGACTTTTCTTCTACTTGTACTACAAATTTATAAGCATGATGATAGAATCACATGCCATAGTAAATTAAATGTTTGCTGAAATAAACAACAGTTGGCATGACCGGTTGTCCATCCCGGTTTAATTATGATGCTAAAATAAACAACCTCCTGATAATCTTTCTACAACACGGAGTCTATTTCCCTCACTGCTCCGATACTATCCAGAGTGCTGAAATAACATAGACTACTCCAACCATCATCCTTCCTCTTAGAGATTATACTGCAGAAGCTCGATTCTTAATTATACTGCTGCCTGAAACCCTTAAACACCGCATTCTCTAACTTTCGAATTCATTAGGACCACCACTGAGAGTCCCCTACTCTGACTGGCCCCAATTATAATCAACTCCAAGGATCTCCTAGCACATGAACACCCTTTCAGCGAAGCACGTGACTGAGTCGCTACCCTTACAACTTGCCTATGCCTTAAGCACGAATTCTTAATTTTTCCCAAAGCCTAGCCCTGGTCCAATAGGACAAACTTCGCACACATTTATCGAATGTCATGCTCAGTTACCTATTTACTCTTTTCCCTTAGCTGTAACAACTTACCAATATGCTGACAATCCGCAACTCCATGAGGACACAACCCCTACAACCCAACTGCAGGTGGTGGGACTCCCCCACTTTGGTTAACCTTATTCCTTTAAGCACTACCCAACTTCCTTTCCTTACGCCTGGCCTTTTTGAAATGGAACCACCACCTATCACTTTTCACATATCTTCCTTCATCGTGTGCTTCTCAATTGCGTCCTCAATTCAACGTCCTTCTCTGTAGCTCTTTGAGCCAGCAGATCACCACAACTTCGAACTCTCCGAAGATCATCTTTCTCGAGCTGCCTTCATTAGAGGTAACTGTTCAATTCTGAACCACTACACACCACGATCTCTGACAACCGCTTCTTCAGCACCGCTTCACAGCACTCTAACCCCATGCAACCGAAGAGCTATAACACCGGCGAATTTAACATATCCTATTCGATCAAACAACGATACCACAACACAGGTGAATACTCCACCTTGCTCGATAGCACCAAGCTTACTACTTTATCAATCCGAACCGGACCGTTCATAGTCCACGTGCCTTTCCTCCGCCGGAACTAAAATACTAAAATCTCAAAACCACGCCCTGAGAAGACCTCCCTTCAAGTCATTCATTGCCCCTACATATGGGCAAGCATCCTACCATCCTATCAACACCGCGCGATATCCAATCGTAAGCATCATAACAACCTGATCATAGCCTCAAAGTCCTCAAAAACACAATTACTGAGCTGAAACAACATATTATTCTCCTGCAGGGCAACAACAACAACCCCAACCAACTGCACATGGAAAACATCTCGCACCACATCCATAGTATCATTAAAAGTTCTCAACCCTTGATTCATAACAAGCGCTTCGCGACGCATAAGATTGAGTAGGAAGAAGCATAGGCATAAGCCTTAAAGGTATCAAGTCGCACGATGAGGAATCAAGAAGGGAATTACTCCTAACAGCCTTGTAGCCTACCGAAGATAAGTACAGACGTCTCCGTACTGATCCGCAGGACTCTACTAGACTTGTTCATGACTCGTGAAACCTACGGGAACCTAGGGCTCTGATAACACGTTGTCACGACCCAAAACCTATGGGTTGTGATGGCGGCGGACACCACTTTCAGGCAAGCCAATCTCTTAATCAGTTGAAATACCTTCCTGTTTAACAATTTCGAAATTGTTGCCTTTATTGCATTTCATAATCAACTAAATAAATTGTTGTAAATTAAACACGACAGGGAATCCATTTAATTCAATAAAAGAAGACTCAACACATCCCCAGAACCCGGTGACACAAGTACATGAGCA
>ML254516.1:55261-74529 GCA_005239495.1 Nicotiana undulata | reverse complement strand
GTAAGGAAAACTGTAGGCAAGTAAAACAAATAATCAAGTACATCAATATCCGGCAACAAATAACAATCTCAAATCAAACAAGTTTGGTATCCGCCGTGGCATACGGCCTGCTCCCATATGGTACTCACTCACATCGCTCCGTCGTGGCGTACGACCCGATCCCATCATGTAAATCTTCGTTGTGGCGTACGGCCCGATCCCACCCTGTAGTCTCAATCTCCACCGTGGCGTACGGCCCGATCCCACCCTGTAGTCTTCGTCGTGGCGTACGGCCCGATCCCATAATATACTCTCGCATCACTCTACTGTGGCGTACGGCCCGATCCAATAATATAATCAATCATCACTCTGCCGTGGCGTACGGCCCGATCCCATAATATAATCAATCATCACTCTGCCGTGGCGTTCTCTGTCGTGGCTTACTGCCCGATCCCATCCCGTGATTCTCTTATCACACCTAAATCAAGCCAAGTATCACAATGTTTAAATACAACAATACAAATCACACAAGTATACAAGTCATATCTATGCTACAACAGGGAAAAACAATGAACATGTTGTGTCCTAACTACCCGGACGAAGCAGTAATAGCCACTACGTACGGACTCTCGTCACTCAGTGCGTACGTAGCCCCCAAACAAGATCACATAGCAAACAAGGTTACCTAGAGGGACAATTTCCCTCTTACGAGGTTAGAAAGGAGACTCACCTCGCTCCGAAGATTCATCACCGGCTTCCAAGCCTCTACGACGACTAAAAATGGATGCGCACGCTCCCAAACTATCCAAATAACGATAATTCAATGAAAATATACTCAATAGATCATAACCAATTCAAATTACAAAGTTCCTCAGCCCGGCTCAATGAAATGACCAAAATGCCCTCGGGCCCACGTGCCCGGACCTCGAAATTTCTTGAAGAAAATCTCTACCCGAAGCTTTACTAATTAAATTATACAATTTACTTCAAAAATTCATGCTCAAATCGTGGCAAAAGATCACATTTTCCAAATTCTAGGTTTCTTAGCAAATTCCCACATTTTCCCCCAATTTTCATATCAAATCTATGTAATAAATCTTGTATTTAACTTGAAAATAAGTAGAAACAACTTACCTTTGATGCTTGATGAAATCTCCCTTGAAATGCTCTCCAAAATCATCCAAGCCAAATGAAAGAAATGAAGAAATTGGGCCAAATTCGTGTTTAAAGAATCTGCCCATACTTCACCGGGTTGTACCTTGCACTTGTGCTATACAGGTTGTACATCCTATTAAAATTTTCCCTTATTGGACACCTTCTGTTAAAATACCCATAACTTCTTGTAGAAATATCTAAATAACAAACGGTTTGAATATTTAATAATTAGACTCGAATATCTTTAATTTGATTGGTTGTACACCATATAACTCCTTATATATCCTGAGATATGAGCTTCTAAAGTCAGCTCCAGGCATCAGAAAATTCTTGCAAAAACTGCTCCACCAGTCTTCTTCAATTGGTCATAACTCTTTGCACAAAACTCCAAATAACAACTGGTTTAATGTTATGAAAACTAGACTTCAAGATCTAGAACTTTTATGTTTTGCAAATCTTCAAATTCCTTATAAATTCTTATATATACGCTTCCAAAGTTAGCTCCTCGACGCACAATTTGCTGTCCAAAAATGCACTAGAAAATTTCTGCAATTTTTTCCCTTCTTTTTTGTCCGAAATTCATTCCGTTAACCTTCCGAAATCCACCCGAGGCCCTCGGGACCTTAACCAATTATACCAACATGTCCCAAAACATGATACGAACTCGCTCGAGGCCTCAAATCACATCAAACAACGTCGAAATCATGAATCGCTTTCCAATCCAAATCTTTAAGAACTTAGAATTTCAAACTTCTATNNCCCAACTCCAGAATCACAATACGGAGCTATTCCCAGACTCAAAATCCCAAACGGACATCAATATCATTGAAATGCGCTTCAATCCAAACTTAGGAAATTTCTTCAAAAATGCTGACTTCCACAATATACACCGAAATGCTCTCGAGATATCCAAATCTTGATCCGGACAAACGCCCAAGTCCGAATTAACCATACGAATCTGTTGGAACCTTCGGATCCTGATTCCAAGGTCGTTTACTCAAAATTCCAGTCTTACTCAATTTCTTCAACTTAAGGCTTCTGAAATGAGAATTTTCCTTTCAATTTAACTCCGAACCTCCTGAATTTCAACTCTGACCATACATACAAGTCACAATACCTGAAATGAAGTTGTTCATAACTCCTAACTACTGAACGACACGCTGGATCTCAAAACGACCGGTCGGGTCGTTACAATTAATCCCTTAATTTCAGGAACGAATAAAAGGTGATATATATATATACTCGATCACCTTCCATGTGGACCGTTTACGATTATATAATT
Source organism: Nicotiana undulata (assembly GCA_005239495.1). Classification (NCBI taxonomy): domain Eukaryota; kingdom Viridiplantae; phylum Streptophyta; class Magnoliopsida; order Solanales; family Solanaceae; genus Nicotiana; species Nicotiana undulata. The sequence goes on along the minus strand of ML254516.1, from coordinate 72,113 downwards.
TTAATAGATCTATTGTATGGTCACCGTGCGTTTGTTATCAACTTGCAGTTTGGATTTTGCAAGGTTGATTGCTCAAATTACAAGAGCACAGTTCCAAAATATAAATTATGATAATTATCTTCATAATGATGGTTTAAATCCAAGTTGGTTCAGCAAAAATTGTATGTTTCCAATTATAGCTAAACCATTAGTTATGAGAACAAAACTACCAAATAGAAATGTGGTATGAGATGTAATATTTAATATACAGCAGCACTTGTACGCATCTAGCCAAGTTATGATAAATTTTCGCTATCAAAATTGGTACAGGGTCAGGAACCAATAATGTTTATTTAGAAATATATATGTGCTATATGATTTAATTATTCCACCACAATGCAGAAAGATGGGTTCCCAAAGAAGGTTGGGATTTGTGTTGGTGATCCCAACATTAGGAGGAGAAAATGGGCAGCTGAAAAAAGGAATACATGGAATGAATTATTATGAGTACACCTAGATCCTCGTACAAGAAAATGTGAACTTGAAGTTCAAATAATAATCCATTTGCAAACTATTACCAGAAGCATTTGCTGACCCAAAGCTAAATTTCATATTTCAGCTACTAATGCACCAAATAGAATAAAGTGCATGATGGATAGAGTCTATGACACACATGAGGTGTAATAGACCAATCGACCCCGAAGATAAAAATTCTTGAAGAAGGAGATGAGAAAATGTTCGATATGGCCATAATAAGTATAAGACCTCACGGGAGAGGCTCATGTACCTAAAATAATGAGATATCGATAAGTATGTCTTTATTGAGTGATGATGGATGTATTGGTAAAAAAGAGCATCACACGTGTAATAATTCTCGATGACTCGGCAGTCTATGTGGAGCAATGAAAACACGACAGCTGGACAGGACTCTATGAAGAGGTACGAGGCAAAGAGGCACGGAAAATCATACCCACGAGGTAATTAGCTACAGGAGTCTCAACCTGATTGAGAAGATGAAGAGATACGGTTAGAATGTATTCGGGCAGAACAAAGGGCAGATTCAGAGATCTTCAATTAATGATCCACACGTTACACTACCTTCAAGCAACAGTTACGGTTACTCATTGTAACGTTACATTAATGCCATAATTAGTCATTAATGCACAATCATTGAAAAAGGTAGACGTTATATTAAGAAATTCCCTATATAAGGGAATAAAATATAACTTGTGAGAGACATTGGAACGACTATTTCAATACACTTATTTTTTTTGCTTCTTATTGTTTTCCATTTACATATTTTACTTATGATTATCAGTTTTATCTTGGTTATCAGAAACCCGTGTTCATCCTAAAAATAGCTTTGGTCAAAGGATCTAATTCTTTGGTTAAACAAATTAGATCTGTTACCGGAATTTGATAATCTTTGTTTACTTTTCAAGCAATATCCTATGAACTATGTCGAACTCCAACGACAATAACCAACAAAGGGATGGAACTCCATCACCTTTAGGATTCCCACGAGGTTCAAGGGAACAATCCCAAGAACGATCCAACAACAATAACAATGATAATTATCAAACAGTAGAGCAAGATCAAGTAAAGCAAATGATTGCGGAGTATGTGGGCCAGGCTTTGCAAGAATTTGCGAGGGGGTTAACGGCCGCGTCACCTACACCACCCCCTAACAACACCATAACTGTGGAAAATCCTCAGTCTGGGTTAGCAAACTCGGGAAGTGGGGGTACTCCTAATGAATCTCTTGAAGCGAGACCAGGTATGTCCAATAACTCTGAGTTACAATCTTTATTACTAACCTTGCAGAAACAGGTGAAGGAACAAAACGATCAAATCGAACAAATTCCTGGAGTACCACCTGTTATCAAAGGCATTGACGTTGATAGATATTCTCAACAACCTTGGAAACCAAGCGCAGCACCCCTGCCTATTCCCAAGAAATTCAAAATGCCTGATGTTCCTAAGTATGACGGGACAACTGACCCACGCGACCATGTGACTGCTTTTACCACTAGAGTGAAAGGAAACGACTTAACAAAACAAGAAATTGAGTTGGTCTTAGTCAAAAAATTCGGAGAAACACTTACTAAAGGAGCATTAACCTGGTATTCTCTTCTCCCTGAATATTCTATTTTTATTCTTTTGCTGAGCTTGCAAATTCTTTCATAAAAGCGCATTCCGGTGTGCAAAAAGTCAAAAAACGAATGGAAGACATATTCAAAATAAAACAAGGAGACACGGAACTACTTCGTGAATTTGTAGACAGGTTTCAACGAGAAAGAATGATGCTACCGAGGGTGCCTGATAATTGGGCAGCCATGGCATTTGCAAGCAATTTAAATGATAAAAGCTTAGAAGCCACGAGAAGACTCAAGGAAAGGTTGAGGGAATTCCCAGGTACAACATGGAATGACGTTTATAACAGGTACAGCACTAAGCTTCGTATAGAAGAAAATACAATTGCTCGTTTAAAAGATGAAGATCGTATCAGCTCCAAACGTTTTGAATCTGAAAAAAGATCATGTAAGAACATGTACGACCCTTATAATGGACCTTCGGGACGAGAAACTCGTCCCAGGTTCGAAAAGACCTTATATATACCATCAAGCAGAGATGCGGGCTCATCCTCATCAAGGTCCAGAAGGGATCGGGATGAACGAAATAGAGGTAATAAACGAATTGGGGATCACACCTTCAATGTAAGTACTTCCGAACTAATTTCAGTATTAAGAAATATGGGTGATAAGGTTCGATGGCCCAAAGAAATAAGTTCGAACCCAAATAAAAGGAACCCAGATTTCTGGTGTGAATTCCATAATGATCATGGACACAGAACTGCAGATTGCAGATTTTTGCAAGGTGAGGTAGAACAATTATTGAAACAGGGCTACTTAACATAATTGTTTAGTGAAAAAGGTAAGCAGGCATACATGAAGAACAAGAAGGATCCCCCAAAACCACCATCTCCAAAATGAACCATCAACGTGATACACAGAGGTGAAGAAGTAAACGGAGTGGTCTGCAAAAGAACCACAAAGTTCACAATTACTCACGGGAAGCGGATTCGTGAAAACCTGGAAGCAGACAAAATTGTTTAGTGAAAAAGGTAAGCAGGCATACATGAAGAACAAGAAGGATCCCCCAAAACCACCATCTCCAAAATGAACCATCAACGTGATACACAGAGGTGAAGAAGTAAACGGAGTGGTCTGCAAAAGAACCACAAAGTTCACAATTACTCACGGGAAGCGGATTCGTGAAAACCTGGAAGCAGACAAAATTGTTTAGTGAAAAAGGTAAGCAGGCATACATGAAGAACAAGAAGGATCCCCCAAAACCACCATCTCCAAAATGAACCATCAACGTGATACACAGAGGTGAAGAAGTAAACGGAGTGGTCTGCAAAAGAACCACAAAGTTCACAATTACTCACGGGAAGCGGATTCGTGAAAACCTGGAAGCAGACAAAATTGTTTAGTGAAAAAGGTAAGCAGGCATACATGAAGAACAAGAAGGATCCCCCAAAACCACCATCTCCAAAATGAACCATCAACGTGATACACAGAGGTGAAGAAGTAAACGGAGTGGTCTGCAAAAGAACCACAAAGTTCACAATTACTCACGGGAAGCGGATTCGTGAAAACCTGGAAGCAGACAAAATTGTTTAGTGAAAAAGGTAAGCAGGCATACATGAAGAACAAGAAGGATCCCCCAAAACCACCATCTCCAAAATGAACCATCAACGTGATACACAGAGGTGAAGAAGTAAACGGAGTGGTCTGCAAAAGAACCACAAAGTTCACAATTACTCACGGGAAGCGGATTCGTGAAAACCTGGAAGCAGACAATATAACCTTTGATGATGCGGATATCAGCGGATTAATGCTTCCTCACAATGAAGAACTTATTCATGACACTAACGTAAAAAGAGTGTTGATTGATCCAGGTAGTTCAGTCAATATTATTTTGCTAAGAGTCGTGGAAGAAATGCTATTGGGTAATCAAGTAATCCCAAAGGCGTGAGCCGTATCAGGGTTTGATAATTCTACAGTTATAACAAAAGGGGAAATTGAACTTAGCACTTATGCTGAGGGAGTAATCAAAAATACCAGGTTCCAAGTCATCGATACTGACATGGACTATAACGTAGTCATGGGAAGGCCATGGATCCATGACATGAAAGCAATACCGTCCACCTTGCATCAGATAATTAAATTCCCTTCCGAAATGGGGAATTCAATAGATTAGAGGCGATCAGCAAACCGCGAGAAATATAAATTTTGTGGTACACTACAACAAAAAAGTAGAGGTGGAAGAATCAAAAGATAAGGAAATCTCCCAAGCAGAAAATATTTCCCAAATAGATATGGAAGAAATTACTACCTAAATAGGTACGGAAGATATTACTGCAAAATAGGTACGGAAGAATATGGCCATGAGAAGGTGAATCAAGCCACCACAGAAGAGGTACCAAATCATACAGACGTAGATTCGACCTGATGTCATTCAGGAACAAGAGGAAGATGAACACATCAAAATAACCACAGAAGAGCTAGAAGTTGTTCCATTGTTCAAACAAAAGCCTGAACAGAAATTTCACATAGGCACGAGGCTAAGCCCAAGCCAAAGAGCTAAATTAATTGATAATTTAAAAGCTAACGCAGATTGCTTTGCATGGTCCCACTCAGACATGACATGTATACCTCCAGAAGTGATGACTCATAAGCTAAATGAAGATCCATCCTTCGTACCTGTTAAGCAGAAGAAAAGAAAGCAAGGACCATTCAAGAACCAAGTGATTGACGAAGAGGTACAAAAACTCTTGAAAATTGGTTCAATACGTGAGCTAACATACCCTAGCTGGTTAGCTAACACTGTAGTGGTGCCTAAAAATAATGGTAAATGGAGAGTATGCGTAGATTACACTAACTTAAATAAAGCATGCCCTAAAGATTCATTTCCATTACAACATATAGATCAAATGATTGATGCAACCACAGGTTATGAATTGTTAAGCTTTCTAGATGCGTACTCTGGTTATAATCAGATTAAAATGGATCCCTCAGACGAGGAAAAAACTTCCTTTATTACAAACAGGGGGACTTATTGTTACAAAGTCATGCCTTTTGGCCTGAAAAATGCTGGAGCCACGTATCAAAGGCTAGTGACCAAGATTTTCCAGGAACATCTGGGGAAGACGATGGAAGTTTACATCGATGACATGCTGGTGAAATCAACACACGTGGAAGATCATTTCCAGCACCTCTCTATTACATTTGAAATTTTACGCATGTATAATATGAAATTTAATCCAGAAAAGTGCGCCTTTGGCGTAGAATCGGGTAAATTTTTGGGTTTCCTTGTATCAAATAGAGGAATAGAGGTAAATCCTGCTCAAATTAAAGCTATAGAGGAAATACCTGATATACTTACGAATAAAAAGGAAGTTCAAAGACTAACAAGCAAAATTGCAGCTTTAGGAAGATTTATTACCAGGTCTTCAAGGAAGAGCTTTAAATTCTTTTCAGTTCTTAAAAAGCAGAATCAGTTCGAATGAACTGAGGAATGTCAACAGGCTATCAAAGATCTAAATGCTAATCTGTCAAAACCCTTGTTGCTATCAAAGACAAAAGAGGGGGAAAAGTTATATATCTATCTTGCCGTTGCAGAAATTGCCGTAAGTGCAGTACTGGTAAAGGAAGACAAAGGTAAACAATCTCCCATTTATTATGTAAGCAAGACTTTATTAGATGTTGAAACTAGATACCCACATATAGAAAAATTAGCCTTGGCTCTAATCATGGCAGCTAGAAATCTAAGGCCATATTTTCAATGTCATCCAATCACTGTTGTGACTTCATATCCATTAAGCAATATTCTGCATAAACAGAAATTATCAGGAAGACTAGCTAAATGGGTTATAGAATTAACGAGCATGACATAATATATCAGCCTAGAACTGCAATAAAGCCTCAAATTCTAGCTGATTTCGTCGCCGATTTTAATAATAGCATCGTCCCTGAAGTAGAAAAAGAGTTACAACTTTTTAATGGGACTAATCCAGGCATATGGACCCTGTTCACTAACGGTTCTTATAATATAAAAGGAGCCGGACTAGGCATAGTCTTAATATCACCCACGAGTGAAAAGACACGGAAAGCTATTAAATATTATCCCATAACTAACAATGAAGTAGTATACGAAGCTGTCATTGCAGGACTTGAACTGGCACGAGAACTCTCAATTGATCAGATCGTGATTAAAAGTGACTCCCAGCTGGTAGTAAACCTGATGCAGGGGACTTATATTTCTCGAGAGACTTGAATGCAACAGTATCTGGAAAAGGCACGAGATCTTGTAAGGCAGTTCAAAACATGGAAGGTTATATAAATACCTAGAGAGGAAAATGCAGAAGCGGATGCATTGGCTAACCTCGCAGTAGTTACAGAAGTAACAAATAAAGACAATGCAATTGTCGTCCACCTGTTTCAGTAATTGACCAGGACAAAAATGAGGTAACTTTTAACAATTTAACCTGCGATTGGAGAAACAAAATTTTAAATTTTTTGCAGAATGGCACCGTACCTGAAGAAAAAAAAGAAGCTCAAGCACTTCGCCGAAAATCTGCACGGTACTGCCTCATTCGCAATTCTTTATATCGCAAAATGTTCGGAGGTCCCCTAGCGAAATGCCTCAGACCAAATCAAACAGAGTTCGTGATAAACAAAGTACATGAAGGACACTGTGGAAATCATGCAGGGGCGAGATCTTTAGTCAAAACCCTAATCAGAGTAGGGTACTATTGGCCCAAGATGGAAGAAGAGGCTGAAAGCTTCGTAACTAAATGCGACAAATGCCAATGATTTGCTAACAACATGCATCGACCGGAAGAACTATTACACCTAGTGATATCGCCATGGCCATTCATGAAATGGGGGATGGACATAGTGGGACCCTTTCCGGCAGCTAAAGGAAAGGTACGGTTATTACTCGTGTTAACTGACAATTTCACAAAATGGGTGGAGGCAGAAGCTTTCAAACAGGTGCGAGAAAAAAAAGTAAAAATATTCATATATCGTATGTGATAATGGCCCGCAGCTCATAGGCTCACAAATCACAGAATTCTTCGAAAGCTGGCAAATCAAACAAATTACTTCATCGCCATATCACCATCTGAATCGACAAATAAAGTCATCATCAATAACCTAAAGAAACGGTTGGAGAAAGCCAAGGGAAATTGTCCTGATGAATTACCGGCAGTGCTATGGGCTTACAGAACGACTTCAAAAACAGCCATGGGAGAAACTCCATTCGCGCTTGTTTATGGCTCAGAAGCTTTAATATCGGTGGAGATTGGCGAACCAAGCATAAGGTTTACAGCAGCCACGGAGGATGCAAATAACGACGAGTTAAGGACGAATCTAGACTTCCTCGAGCAAAGAAGAGAAGCTGTGCTAATACGTATGGCAGCTCAAAAACAAATCATAGAGCGTTATTACAACCGGAAAGCTCACCTCAGATATTTCAAAATTGGGGACTTCGTTCTCAAAAAAGTCTTCCAATCAAAAAAAGAAGTTGGTGCGGGAAAACTAAATCCAAATTGGGAAGGACCCTACAAAGTCCGAGGCATCGCAGGGAAATGCGCTTATGAGTTAGAAGCAATGTATGGCAGGATCTTACCAACTAGCTGGAACGCCATCAACTTAAAGAAGTATTACTTCTAAGGAAAAGGAACACCCCCGGTCAGGTATCACTACATTCGATTTCATATTTGTTAAAAATTCACTAACCGTTTTAGATGATAGGCAAAAAGCTAACCCATCACCAGATGATGATATTAGACCTGCAAAGACGTGAGGAAGTAACTGAATTCCCGATCTAGGGTTACACTTTCTGATGGACGTTTTAAAGGGTTAAGAAGTCATCATCTAAAAACTATATACCTTCGAGTCCCGTATGTTTTTCCCTTTCATGAAAAGGACCACAAGGAAGGATTAGTCAAGTGCTCGAGATTTCATTCTTCAAAGCTCAAACACTTGGGGGACTATACAGTATGGAAGGCAAATACAAAGCAAAAAAGACTATCAAAAAGTCAAAGCTCGAGCCTGAAGATCCATCATCCCAACGAGTCACGTGATACGAGCGGAATCAGAAGAGCCAAAGAATCAAAACACAAAGCCTGATTCAAAAAACCTTTGATCATGTTCATAGATGTAAACAAACGTTCAGGTTAAAAGGCAAAATATTTGTTACGAGGGAGAAATGCACATCTTTGTACTTATTCAAAAAACTGTTGTAACTAAAAACAGTTATGGATAAAGATCATCATCTTTGTACTCATTCAGAAAACTGTTGAAACTAAAAACAGTTATGAAATCTTTGTACTCATACAGAAAACTTTTATCAATAAAAATATTTACGGATGAAAGATCAGTATCCTTGTATCTATTGAAAAAACTGTTATAAGCAAAAAAACAGTTACGAATGAAAAAGCATTACCCTCGTATTTATTAAAAATTGTTGTCAATAAAAACAGTTACAGGTAAAAACCCATACCTTTATAAAATCTGTTACAAACAGAAAACCGTTATTCCCTTGTATTAACTTGAAAAAACTGTTACATAAGAAAAACAGATACGAAATACAAGTGTATAACAAACATGTTAAAAGAAAACAGTTGCAACATGAGTTTTAGACGATAATCAAACACATGTGAAATATTATGAAAGTTCAACACAAAAACTTTCTTTAGAAAAATTGTTAAACATGTGAAAAATTCCTATCTCTCTATTGCATTTTTACACCATTATGAAGTTGAGACGTCTTCTTCATTAAGTATCGATCAAAAAAGGGCCCTCTTTCAAGAAACCGTACCTACTACGAAAAGGTACGGATAATCTAAGCATTTTATATGCAAAACTTAGAGGTAAAACTTAAACCTCAAAAATGAAGCATGCAAAAGACTTAAAGAGTGAAACAGAAACTCAACAAAAATCAAACGTCATACTTGCATTAATATATTAATGGCTAAGTAAACTAAGTATTAACTTATACTTAGTTGTATTAAGTTTTTATACATTGAGGTGCCCCTAAGTTCTCGTTTGGAGAATAAGAGGATCCAAACTTACCCCCGATGGGACTGGGGGTAACCACCAATTGAAACAAAAAAAAAAGCAACCAACTTATTAAACTTCTTCAGAATAGGGATTGACTTCACTAGCAGGAGGAGGAGCTTGGGATGAAGAGACTTGAGCAGCAGGAGCCTCACCTTCAGGTGAAGAGATATTCTGACCTTGTTGAGACTTCTCAATGGTCTCCTTGATTTTTGCAATTTCAGCATTAAGGTCAAAACCCTCTCGGCTCATTTCAGTCAATGTGTCGAGGCGAGAGTTCATATACGCCCAACTAAGATAAACGGCTGCCCTATCTTCAAGAGCTTCGTAATCTTTCTCCCATAGCCCAACCTCAGCTCTTAATTCATCCCTCTCAGCCACGGCAGCATCATTAGAGGCCCTTAAAGGAGCGAGAGACCTTTTCAGGAATTAAACTTTCTCCAAAGACTCCGGGGTCTGAGTAAGTGATTGCACAAGTTCGCTCGAATGCTCCTCCTTTTGGTATAATAGGGCCTTCAAGCTCCTAATCTCTTCAGAGGCACGAGACAGCTGCTCTGCGTATGAGGACTCTAAGACGCTCGTATCCTTGCCTGCCTGGTCGGAAGATGCTTTCTCCACGGACAACTCTGCCATTATGACCTTCACTTGTTGCTCCAAGGTACATTTATCTTCTTCTATAGCCTCCATGTCAAGCCTTAAGCTTTCATACTACTCTTTCCAGTTATCTGCTTCAACACGCAATTCCTTTACTTCCTGCTCCGTGTGAGAAACCCTCTTCATAAGCTCTGTGCCTATAAGATTGATCTACAAAAGGAAATCAATTAGATACAGTAAGTACGTTTACAAGAATGAACAAAAGAAAATGCATTCTACCTTTAAAGAAGTATGCACGATCTCATTAGCCCATGTAAGGGAACTGTGGCTATCCAGCTTAGTTCTCTCTGTCGGACCTATCAACGGTTTCAACCACACATCAGGCTGGCTAGAATTTTTAAAGAGTCTACCCTCTGCCGGAACTTCTATCATCACCTGCCTCATCTCCCTGTTGGAAGACCCTACTTCTGTAACAGAAAGCATGAAAGCAGGAACAGATGCGGAGGCCACGGGCAAGGAAGACTGAGGGGCCGAAATAGCCACGGGAGCAAGAGAAATAACTGGAACAGTTGAGGGAAGTTCTCTAAAATAAGGAGAGAAAATAGACAAGGGAGCTTCATCAGCAGCAGGACCAAAACCTTCACAGAATAAAAGATCAACAGATTCACGCACGGGAGAAGGAGTAGCATCCTCAGGGGCAGAAAATTCAACTTCAGGCACGGAAGGATCAATGACAGGTGTAGACTTGTCGTCTGATACCACCTTCCTTCTGCGTGACCTATGAATTAAAGAGCCCTCCTCTTCCTCCTCTTCTTCCGAGGTCCTTGACCAACCTGCTTTTCTCTTTGAAGAAAAAGAGCCTGAAATGATCTCATGGTCGTGTGCCAGGTACAACTTGGGAACAGACGCGGATGCAGCAGAAACTCCACGAGCGGGAAACCCTGTCAAAAGAAAAGGGTTAAATAATTCTCAAAGGAAGGAAGAAGTACAAACAAAAACTTCACTTACCGTGAGTCTTAACTCTCAAACCAACCCCCCTCCCCCCTGGAGAGGTACTTCCATGAACGTTCTTCTAACGGAGCAGTTAACAAAAGCTTTTCTACCCAATCTTGGAACCGGAGACATTCTCGACGGTTCCCATGATTGCTGCAAAAAGAAGAAACAACTACGGTATTGATAAAATATCTAAAGCAAAAAGCAAGGAATTTTATAAAAAATGTACTCACGTGCAATATTCCACTTCTCAGGGAAGGGAAGATTCTCTTCACCTACTAAACCAGCAGTAGGAACAGCAACATACCGAAGAAGCCAACCTCGATCCTTATCATCGTCAGGAGTCACTAACACCCTTTTACTCCTGGCAGCCAGGGTAAAATTTCCCTGGCGGAACAGCATTGGAGAATAAAGATGAATAAGATGATGAAAGGTGAAGGGGACCGAAGCTAAGGTAGCCAAATATCTAAGATATGCAACGACTCGCCATATAAGAGGACCGACTTGTCCCAAGCAAATTTTGAAAAATCGACAGAACTCGATGAAAACTGGGTCGGTGGGAGGCTTAAACCCTAATGTAAAGGGATAGGTATAAACAAAAGAATACCCCGTCTTGTAAGACGTTATTCTTTGATTACTATTTGGAACGACGACAGGAAGATCGGACCTCCAATAACAGTCCCTGCGTGCAAGAGGAATTAAACCTTCAGTGATCTGGGTAGGGTACTTGTCAGCACTATAAAGAGACGACAATGAAGAAAGTTGATCTTTAAGGGCCTGACTATCCCTAGCAAAGGTGAATTCCGCAGGTACTATTTCATCGACCCTTGGTTCACGCAAAGGTTCATGATGTTCTCTACCTTTGGATGAAGATCTAGAAGCCCTAGCCCTCGGAGAAGATAAAGACCTAGAATAAGGAGGGGAAGTAATTTGAGAAGAGGAAGAACCCCTTGAAGGAGTAGAACCTAAACTCCTCAACCTGCCGCATCTCCTACTCCGCGTCGAAGCAGAAGAGGGAGTCAAATCATCTACGTTTATGACTCTCTTAGATTGGTTTGAGGAAGACATATTTACAAAGACAAGAAAAAGTTCTTTACAAATAAAGTTTGAAAGTTAGAAGTTTTTCGTGAAAGTAAAGGAAGGAAAAGGGGTATTTATACTCGAAGACAACCGTCAAAAATGGGAAAAACAATGATGTGAAAGCCATAATTGAAGGTGTCAATTCGTGACTGATGCGGCTGCCAAAATCCCTAAAAAGCGTTGAACAATTGCACCAATCCGGAAATGCCACGTGTCATAAGCATTAAATGGAAGTGACAAGCGATGCCTACGTTCAGAGAAAGATGCAATGTTTCGAGTGAAGCAGCGGCAAAATATTCCCGCCATAAATGAGGATCCACTTACCAAATATTAATCGATAAATAAATGGTAAGTGGGGGGACTATCTGCATTGGTAAAAAAGAGCTTCACACGGGGAATAATTCTCGATGACTCAGCAGTCTATGTGGAGCAATGAAAACACGACAGCTAGACAGGACTCTATGAAGAGGTATGAGGCAAAGAGGCATGGAAAATCATACCCACGGGGTAATTGATACGCTCAAATTACACCTTAAAATAGTGTAAGCGATCGATGTCAAATATAGTAACCCAACAAGGTTGGGGTCGAATCCCACAGAGAACAATATGGAGGCGATTAGAAATATAAGAGAATTATCACTTATCGCGCAATGCCAAACAAATAGATTTTGGTTTTGAAAATTGTTTATAACTAAATGCCAAAATATAAACTAACCTAGAAAGCAAGTAAAATTATCAATAGCAACAAGTATGGATGCTTCGCGAATTACACTCAAGTAACGATCCAATGTATTTCACGATTTTACAAATATGAGCGAGTTTATGTTAATTAGTCACGGATAATAATTCTTACTTAGTTTTTTTNNTAAGCACAACAAGGTATTTAATCCACACTTTAAATATGAATATTTCCATAAACAAGATTCAAGTGTTGGAAACAAATACTACACACTTAGATATTCAATACAAATCAAGGAAATGAAGAAATAAACATAAATGGGTAAGAAATCCTTAACCACAAGGTTGAAATCTTCAAATCCCAAGTGTGTGTGCAAACCCTAGCTTCCACAAATGTTTTTCTTTGTCTCCAAGACACAAAGTATATTTTTACAAAGCCAAAGATATGCCAAAAGATCTTCTAGGTCGAGTATAAGAATGGTTTGGGGATAAAAAATGTGAAATGCCAAAACTGCCCAGAATTCGCCCAGTTTATATTCATCACGATCGCGTAAAAATAGTTGCGATCGCGTAGGCCCAGGATTTATACTTCTGCGATTGCGTGACAGCACTTGCGATCGCGTAGGCTAAGGTTTTATACGTCTGCGATCGCAGACCACCTTTTGCGGTCGCGTAGAGCATCAACGGCTGGTCACAACTTCCTTCTCCGCGATCGCGTCAACAACCACTGCGATCGCGGTTAACACTTTTATTTACTTCTGCGATCGCAGAGCAATCTTTGCGAACGCGAAGAGCACCTGCCAGCAGTCATTTTTCCTCATTTTGGCCTAACTTGACTTGATTTCTTTCATTTCTTTCCCAAATCACATGATACCTGAAAATTGCCAATAATCCTTAGAAAATGCCCTAGTTTGCTATCAAAATTATACCAAAGTTTAAATATTGAGAGGAGATAAGTTGGTAAAATACCAACTTATCAGTAATTAGCTACAGGAGTCTCAACTTGATTGAGAAAATGAAGAGATACGGTCAAAATGTATCCGGGCGGAACAAAGGGCAGATTCAGAGATCTTCAATTAATGATCCACACGTTACACAACCTTCACGCTACAGTTACGGTTACTCATTGTAACATTACATTAATGTCATAATTAGTCATTAATGCACAATCATTGAAAAAGGTAGACGTTATATTAAGAAATTCCCTATATAAGGGAATAAAATATAACTTGTAAGAGACATTGGAACGACTATTGCAATACACTTATTTTATGTGCTTCTTATTGTTTTTCATTTACGTATTTTACTTACGATTATCAGTTTTACCTTGGTTATCAGAAACCCGCGTTTATCCTAAAAATAGCTTTGGTCAAAGGATCTAATTTTTGGTTAAACAATGGAACCGATGCAAGATGATCTTCGAAGATGTTGTTAATATAGTGCTCAATTTTATTAGTATTAACGAGGATCTTGAGCTCAAATCTGTCATGAAATTTGGACAGATAAATGATTGGTCAAATAAAAAATACGTAATGAAAATTAACTTCGTCTGAAAAATGTGAAGTTGGACGATAGTCCCAACACCTGAAAGTATAAAGCCAGTGGAGGTATAAATGTGTTCTTATGCTAAAAGTTAAATAAAAAATCAATTCGATAGACATAAGGTGACTTGTGGCACAAGAAGATTTGTAAATGTCCAGGCATTGATTATATGTAAAGATATGGTCTCTTGTGGTGGATGCAGTTGCTTTCATATTTTAGTCTGGCAATACCTAAAAAAATTGATATACCCATATAAAAGTCATTGAAGGATTTAAATTGTTCTGAAGCATATTAAGGTTCCTAAGAAATTTATTAAATAAAACTTCAGCAAATCCTTTTGTGTATTAGAGCAATCATGGCGTACATGATTTATTTTTGTGTCTATTGTAATTGGTGTACTATGTATTTTGCTAGAACCATGAGTATAACAATATGCTAGCGAGATACAGTTGTACTCCTATGTGGAGATATTAAAATACTATTAGTGTTAATTGCAAAAGAAATCCTTGATATAGATTTGTTTGTTCTAACAAATATTATCAAGGTTTTGTTGGTTATACAAATACAGGGCATGATTCGTTGTTCAAATAATCTATTTTTGTGTGAGGGTACTGTCATATTATGATATTCAACAGCATTCCAATTACATTGAAGATGATATTGCATGCACAACTCAACTGAAAGGACTATCGAAGGAGACAAAATAAAACATATTTCATCGAAGTTCTATTTCAGACATAATCGATGTTCAACAAATTTGTTCAAGTAATAATTTGGAAAACTTCTTCACAAGGCATTGCCGACCTCGGCAATTGAGAAGTTGTTATACTAGATTGGAATGCATCATCTCCGAGATATCAAGTGATATTTTGTCAGGGGTAGTATAGCACGCGATGCACTTTTTTTTCCTTAGCCAGGGTTTAATTCCACTGGATTTTCCTGACAAGGTTTTTAATGAGGCAGCAAGAAATGCGTACTACTAGATATGTGTACTCTTTTGCCTTCACTAGAAATTTTTTTCCCACGGGGTTTCTTTTCTAGTAAGGTTTTAGAGAGGCACATTATCTATGGACATCCAAGGGGGAGTGTTATGAAACATTAGATTATAGTGGATGTTCATAACTCCTATAACACCACTACACTTCTCCATTATCTCCATAACTCCCACAACTCCAATACTTATGGTTGTAATTCATATGCCTCTGTAATCTCCCTCATGATTTTCCTATATAATTTCAAATACTTAATGGCATGTTTATATTCTTTTGTATACCTCTAATTAACATGGTAAAAATAAGTAACTTGCAATCTCAAATTAAATTTCCTAACAATGTAAATTTCTTTTTTCACATATGGCGTATGTAACATCAAATTAAAAACTAAAAATTAGGTAATGATAAAGCAGCTTGTAATTGGGTGATAAATTGATCGGTGACAATAAACATTAGACATCCTTTGAAATGCCAATTAAAATTCTCCCTCAGATCTAAATACTTCCATTTGATTAGTTAAACACGAACAAAATTCAACATGTCAAGCGACAAGCATAGATACACCACAAACTCATTCAATACCTCTGTCTCTTTGTTCTTTCTTTGTAAGTGGGGAAAAAGGGGATTGCTAGAGTCCCAAAATTAATAATTAAAGTGTGATTAATATTCTTGATTGATTCAATATTGGAATTTATAAGTGGTAACAACACCATAGCGCAAGTTGCACTTGTATGTTTTTCTTTTTAGCTTAATTTGTTATTGAAAGGTGGAATGGATGTTTATTTATGTATATGATTAAATGTCTTTAACAACTTGTTTGGACATTTGTTGCATATTGTTTCATAATACATTGTATGTATTGCACTATTTTGATAAATATAATATTTGGATAGATTGTTTCATTTGTTGCTTTTACATTATGTAACACACCAGTAATATGAAAAATAAGCTTACAATATTACGAAGAAAATGTGATGATCCAAAAAGTCATCTCTCGTTTTATAAGTCAAAATTGTGTTTCGAGGCCTTGAAACCTCCTTTTATCTCACCTCATTTTACGTGCGCAGTCCGAACGTATATCCGGAAAGCTGTTATATGAAAAAATGAGAAAAATACTAATTTTGCCTTTAAAAAAATTGAATTTAAGTTGACTTCGGTCAACATTTTGGGTAAACGGACCCGAACCCGTGATTTGACGTTCCCGGAGGGTCCGTAGGAAAATATGGGACTTGGGCGTATGCCCGAAATTGAATTCCGAGGTCCCAAGCCCGAGAAATGAATTTTTGAAAGAAATTATTTAACTGAAATTATAAGAGTTTTTGGAAATTTAGCTATATTTGAAATTGATGGTATCGGGCCCGTATTTTGGTTCCGGAGCCAGGTACAGATTTAATATAGTATTTGAGTGGTGCCTGTAAAATTTGGTAAGAAACGGAGGTCATATGACGTGATTCGGACCCGTAGTTGTAAAATTTGAAGCTTTGAACATTCTTGAGATTTCCTATTATTTTGATGCTAAATTCGTTGTTTAAGATGTTATTTTGGCGATTTGATCGCACGAGTAAGTCTGTAAGATGTTTTTGGGGTTGTGTACATGTTTGGTTTGGAGCCCCGAGGGCTCGGGTGAGTTTCGGATAGGCGTCAGAGTTTTTCGGACTTAGAAAATCTGGTGTGAAATTGTTGTATCTGGTGTGTGTGATTTTATGCTACAACGCATGGTAACCCACGCAAACACGAAGAACGGACATGGAAGGGGCCTGGGTTTATTCTATGCGAACGCATAGACCATGACGCAAACGCGGAGCACTGGGTGGGTGCTCTACGCGAACGCGTCTGGTCACACGTGAACGCACAGCCTTAGGT
>ML254516.1:0-55106 GCA_005239495.1 Nicotiana undulata | reverse complement strand
GGGGGGGGGGGGGGGGGGGGGGGGGGGGGATTGATACTCTATGCGAACGCGGTCAAAGGCACGCGAACACGAAGGCCAGGGGGAGTAAACCTTCGCGAACGCGTGGGGTATCTCGCGAACGCGAAGGCCAGTAGGGCCAATGCCCCGCGAACGCGACAGACCTCTCGCGATGCGAAGAAGGCCTGTCCAGTGTTTTAAAACAGTAGCAAAAATGAGAAAAGATCATATTTTCATATCTCCTTCCATAGAATCCGACCTTGGGCGATTTTTGAAGAGGGATTTCATCACCAAATCATAGGTTCGTGTTCTTTAACTCGTTTTCTTCCTTTTTCATCAACACCCATTAGATTTTTAGGCCTAAATCTTGTTCTTTAAAGGTAGAAATTAGGGATTTTACAAATTTGGGAATTTAGACCTCGATTTGGGGTCGGATTCCGAAACTAATTATATATTCTGGCTCGTGGGTGAATGGGTGATCGAATTTTGGTCCAAACCTCATGTTTTGACCAAGCGGGCCCGGGGTCAATTTTTTATTTTTTGGGAAGAATGATAGAAAACCTATAATTAAGCATTGGGGTTGAATTATTTAGTATTTATTGATATTGTTAAGTTAATTATGTCTAGATACAATTGAATTGGAAGCGAATTCGAAAGGGAAAGCGGTAATTGAGGCTTGGGTTTGGCCGTGGAATTCGAGGTAAGAGTTTGGCTTAACCTTAGCTTGAGGGAATAGGTATTGTGTCTTATTTGCTACATGTTAGTGCCATGTTCAACGTATAGGTGTGGTGACGAGTATCCATACGTTGGTGGCAAGTATGCATGTGAGTCGAATATTGTGATTTATGTGATTTTTCGTTAAGCATTACTTGAGTTTCACTTGATAATTATCCATGTTGGTGGTATTTCCTTGGTATTGATCATTGTTGAGTATTGGTTCAAGCTGAAAATCATTACGTGAAGTTAAGTAACTAGGTGAGATTGGTTATAGTTATTTCCCTTGCCGGGATGATGTTGATTCTACTGTTGGCTCTCTTGCCGGAATGTTATGGTTTCTTTTACAATTGTTTATACTATTGAATTCCTTGCCGGATTGTTGTCATTTGATTTGTTTGGGTGAGGAAGAGTGTAAAGCACGAAGGGTGATGTCGTGTATGATATTATGAGAGAGTGTAAAAGCATGAAAGGCGATGTCGTGCCATATTATGAAATTAAAAGCATGAAGGGTGATGACGTGTCATGATTATGAGAGAGTAAAAGAACGAAGGGTGATGCCGTGTCGATTCTATTGATTTATGGTGAGGATGAGAGTAAAAGTACGAAGGGTGATGTCGTGCTAATTCTTTTGATTTTATGGTGAGAATGAGAGTAAAGCACGAAGGGTGATGCCGTGCATTGTTTCTGTGTTATTATCTTTATTGTTTTGAATTTGATACTTACTTTGTTGCTTTATTCGTTATTGTTATAACTTGATATTTCGTCCCCTCAGTATGTTCCCCTTTTATCGTATTTATTTGTTTAATTCTGGTTATTATTATTGTCTTTGTATATGATTAAACTGCACAGGTTCAAATAGTTGTTGTGTCCTAGCCTCGTCACTACTTCGCCGAGGTTAGGCTCGACACTTACTCAGTAAATGGGGTCGGTTGTACTGATGCTACACTCTGCACTTTTGTGCAGATCCCGGTATTGAACCCTTCGGACCCTAGATCGAGTTTGATGCCTTCATTCCACTGGAGACCCGAGGTAGTCCTGCAGGCGTCCACAGGCCTTGGCGTCACCTCCTATCCTATTTCTTTCATGTTCTTATGTATTTCTGAGACATATGTATTTTGTTTTGTTCAGACCTCTATTTGTAGTATTCATAGACAGTCCGTGAAATTGTGACACCAATTCTGGGAGTAGTTATTATAAATTTCGTAATAGTATTTAATTAAGCTGTTAGATTCTATTTCTTTCGCACATTTGTTTCCGCTGATTTTGTATATCACTTGTTAACTGTAAAAAATGAGGAAACAAGATAAAATAACCGGCAACGTTGGCTTTTCTAGCAGGTTCAATGTTAGGCGCCATCACGGTCCCGACTGTGGGAAATTCGGGTCGTGACAGAAAAAATAGGATACGAGGTTAAAATTATTATATAAAAAGGTAGAGTTAAACAAAAAATTGAATTAATTAATAAAAGGAAGGGCAACATGGAAGAAAAAAATTAGGTTAGACACAATCATACTAAATTTGTTCGTTACATAAAGTGTCACTTTTCGCCATTATGTAACGACGATTTTAATAATACGATATAATAAAATTGAAATAACAATCAAAATAAATATTGCACTTAAAATAACAGTACGATACACATGCTAATTGTTATCTCCTGATCATTGGACAAAGGAAAGGGATCTTTATACAAATATAGTCTGTCTGACTCAATATTTACTTTTTTTCTAATCCATTTATATAATTTAGGAATTTTTACATTTCTATACATTATAGGACACGATATTACCCTTCCTACTCAAGTTTTATTATAATTATATTTTATATACCCAATTACCATTTATGTACATTTAAGGGAATTAATGGTATTAATTAGTGTCCTAAATTAACTCTACCGTATATTTCCACTTACCCCACATTTCTCTCTCCACATCCCACCCCCCTCACCCCACGTATCTTGCACCAGAGAGTATCAATTCCACCATTGACAATCATTAAAAAGCTTTGAAGTTTTGAATTCGAATTTGGGTTTTCAAAAAACATTATTTGTTTGAATTAGGTGTTGTTGCAAAGAATTGGGTATTCTCTCTATCTCGCTCTCTCTTTATCTATCTCTCAATCCCTAATTTCAGTAATGTAAAGCAAAGAAAAAGAGAGCAGCAATTCCACCATTGACAACCATTAAAAAGCTTTAAAGCTTTGAATTTGAATTTGGGTTTTCAAAAACCATTATTTGTTTGGATTGGGTGTTGTTGCAAATAATTGGGAATATGGTTTGGTGTTTATATCTCAATTTTGAGGGTGTTATGGTGAAGATTAGACTTGATTTTGGCTGAATTTCAGATTGAAACTCGTCGAAGAAGAAGAAGAAGAAGACGTGATATGCACTATATTTATGAAACTGTAGTAAATTGTAGAAAATTTGTAGAAATAATGTATGAAAATTATAGATAAGTTGTAGATAAACTGTGTAATATATAATTAGTTGTATGAAATTTATTTTTACTATGTATAAATCAGATATAAAATATACAAAAGACATATTGTATAAATTTTATATAAAATTTGTATTTAAGTTGTATGTTATTGTAGTTATAATTAACTTGATAGAAATAATGTGTGAAAGTTGTAGATAAGTGGTAGATAAATTGTATAATATATAATTAGTTGTATGAAATTTATGTTTACTGTGTATAAATCAAATACAAAATATAAAAAAGACATATTGTATAAAATTTATATTTAAGTTGTATGTTATTGTAGCTGTAGTTAACTAGTAGAAATAATGTGTGAAAGTTGTAGATAAGTTGTATAATATATAATTAGTTGTATGAAATTTGTTTTTACTATGTTAAATCGGATACAAAATATACAAAAGACATATTGTATAAAAATTATATTTATGTGGTATGATATTGTAGTTGTATACAACTGGGTAGAAGTAATGTTTGAAAATTGTGGATAGATGGTATAATATATAATTAGTTGTAGAACTGTATAATCCAAAAATATGTCTAAAATTGTTGATAATTTTCCCTTTGTAATATGTTCTATGATCAGTCCAAATGCTTCATACTTCATTACGATATCTGATAAATTTAGTGAGTGTTCTGAATTGTCCTTATACTTTATGTCCAATTCTGTCTCAATAATATTAAGGAAAGGATTGAATTGGAAAGCTTCGAGTCGGTTACAAACAATGGAAACTAAATCTTGTTTACTTGTTAATAATTTTGTAACCAGTTTTAAGATCTATATATGTTTTGTTCGGTATGGGATTTGATTTGAACTTCTTAACTTTAACTGGATAGTAAACCAAAAATAATGTCTAAGAATATAATGAGCTCAAGAATATCATCTATAACGTTTCTCGGCAGGATGTTGATTCTATCTTCTCTATCTCCTCCAACAGAAGCTCTTTTACTATCTGTACGAAGGATTTGAGATAGTTTTAGGCATAAAATTTCTAATCCAAAAATAAGAAGAGAAACAAGGGGGAACTGGAGATTTGTACAAAGATCACATAAAAAAAATAGTGTTATTCTTTGAGCATTTTCACGGTAGTTGAGATCTGAGAGTTTAGATTCTCTAAATCCCTTAATATAAGCTTAATTTGGAGAGATGGGAGAAAAAGAAAAATGGTGTAAGTAAATCCCTTGATTAAAGGCACAAATAATGGATTGAGCGCCTTTTAAGGTGGATTGTATATATTTTGTAACAAAAATATGTTTAGGTCGGGTAAATACCATAACATGGATATTTTTCGTAATAAGGTCTCAAATAGTGTATAGGAATGAAAAAATTCTTATAATTTATATCTTAACTATAAACAATTATTCTCTAGTAACGGGGCTTTTGCATCTATACCCGCTTTTTGGGTCACATTTTAACTTATACCCGCTTTGCAAAAAAAATTGCAAACGTACCCATTTTTCGCATAAACTTCAGGCATACGGGCCTGAAGTAGCAAAGACAACCACACATACTTCAGCATTCTAGGCTTTTTCAAAAACGTCAGCAGAAGTGCTGAAGTTATTTAGTTCATTTGTAAACATTTCAGCTCTAAATAAGCTGAAGTTTTGTCCTGAATTAATTAGTTGTCATAAAGCTTTTTCAAAAACTTCAGCAGAAGATGCTGAAGTTATTTAGTTCATTTGTAAAAACTTCAGCACTAAATAAGCTGAAATTTTATCCTGAATTCATTAGTTTTATGATAAAGCTTTTTCAAAAGCTTCAGCAAAAGTGCTGAAGTTATTTAGTTCATTTATAAGAACTTCAACACTAAATAAGCTGAAGTTTTGTCCTGGGTTAATTAGTTTTGTCATAAAGCTTTTTCAAAAACTTCAACAGAAGATGCTGAAGTTATTTAGTTCATTTGTAAAAACTTCAACACTAAATAAGCTGAAGTTTTGCACATATATCAGGAAAGAGGCGCCTGAAGTTGTAAAAATTAGGGTATAAGTTAAATAATTTTAAAAATATGAGTATAAATTAAATGTGGGTGATTAAATAGGATGCCCCGTGCAATTTTTACGCCACTAACGGCTTGAGGTCCAAGGATTTTGAAAGAGATGCTGCGGAACGGGCGTCTTTTATTCGAATGACGCTTTGGGTCCCACTTATGCTATACAGTACAACTTCTCAACAGGCCCTATAGTGCAAATATATAGGTGGTATAGGTACTTTTATCTTTCTCTTTTATTTAAAAAAAAGATTTATTTTTTGTAAATATATATTCTAGAAATTGATTAGAAACATATTTTGTGTTCAACTGATTGTTGTAAATAAATATATCTAGGAATGAACCTCTTTAAGATAGTACCAAATTTTGTCAGTCCGTTATACGCATGTACCAAGTGTTTTAGCCATTCTGTACGAATAATTTGTACCAAAGTTATGCCATGTGCGGCATAATCTGTGCGGCAAGTTTTGTCAATTCGATAAGGTTGTTCCAATGCTATTTTTGTACAAATTCCTCAAATAAAAATGAATTTTAAACGGCTACGCTGAATGATCCAATTTGTGCAAAAAAAACAATGTAATAGGAAAAAAAAGGGTAAAAATAGCACCGGTTATCTTGTTTTCGGACCGGTTATTCAAAAATAGTCAGCGTTTGCAAAGTCATTGAAAAATAGCTACTATTTTGCTGCAACACAGAAAGTTCTAGTATAATATACTGGAGATCGGATGAACTTCCAGCATATGATGCTGGAACTCCGACACGCGGAAAGTTCCAGTATAATATACTGAAAATTGGAGCATCGATGCTCCAAGGAGTGGTTATTCGCTCAAATTTATTTTTACATGAAAAGTGGCTAAATTACGATTACTTTTGAAATTGTGGCTATTTTTGAATTTCTCCCAAAAAAAAGTGATTGATATACAAATAGCCAGTTAGATATACTATTTATTTTTCTAGCTGCTATACATAGATTATACAAATTATACACATATTTTATACATGAAATTTTACATATACTATATATCCGTCGACTATTTTTAATTTAAGAAATTAGGTGAACGGTTATTTGGGTTGATTCTTTAAAAAATAATTTAAAAAAAGGTCAATAAAATTGGAAGACAAACCACACGAGGCGCAAGATTTGCTTTTGGTTAGTCAAGGATTTGTGGGCTAAAAATAGGGGGCCCATCAAAGATTATAGCTGGCCCACTTACTCGTGGGCTGTCCTGACAACAAGCTTTACCAGAATTAAGTTCCTTTAACAAACAGAAATAGACAATTTTGTTCATTATAGTACTCACTGTACGTGCTCTGCTATATTCAACAATGACTATGATTAATATATGAAGTTAAAAGGACAGTCCGGTGTATAAGTTATTTTGCGTTCACGTAGATTTGGAGAAGGACCGCACCCAAGAAACAGGATGTAGATAGCCTACCCCAAGCATCAGGGATGCTTCCACGGCTCGAACCTGTGACCTATACGTCACACGAAGACAACTTTAGCGTTGCTTCAAAACTCCCCCTCCATTAATAACTAATGTTATTAGATTCAATTCTGGTACATAAAACTATTAGAGTTTATTTTCTATATACTGACAGATGAATTTTTCTTACATTATTAGAATAAAAAATTCTGTAAAAGTAGGTTGTTATATATAGTAAGCTTAATTTGGTAATTAGAAAATATCTTAAATGACTTGTTATAACTAGTTAAAATAATTGTTGACGGTAAAGTTTTTATTTTCTCGTGTTGATGTAATTAATTTAAATTCATAATAAGTTATAAAACTTCTAGCATATTATATATTATTTTTAAAATTTTATTAATACCGATATGATTTTGACTACATATCGACGGACGGTATGTGTTTCTTACTAGATCATTTCGAGTTATGTACTATTGCAAAGTAAATTATCTCAAAATTACACCTTAAAACAATTTAATTATGTACTTAAACTAATATAGTACCCTAGAACGTTAAGTTGTACAAATACTAACTACATATATTTAGTAATCGAATTAGCCAAGTTTTAAACCACACATTCAAATTTATCCTTTTTGACATAACACTTATTATTTCGACATCGTTAAAATAGTTTTTCTTTGGAGCAACGGTCAAGTTGTATTCATGTGACCTAAGTCACAGGTTCAAGACGTGAAATCAACCACTGATGTTAACATCAGGACAAGCTACCTACATTATGCCCTCTTGAGTGCGATCCTTCTTCGGAACCTGCATAAACATAAAATACTTTGTGTATCGCGGTGCCTCTCTATTATTTCAAATGATAAAGTAAACGTGGTCATTGAGTCATTGTGATCAACCTTTGTAAAACTTTTGTGAAACTTAAGGCAGTCAAACGTGCCCGTGAACACTAATAACCTGTATCATTAAGCTGTGAAGTCAAATTATCCTCATTATAGCAAAATTTTGTGGTGTTTGACTTTCCTTTTAAGTTTTCTTCAATATGTCTGGCAAATGAATGATTAAATTGTAAAAAGAAAAAATGTCCCTACGTTTGTAATTTTATCATATTTATATTTATAATAACTTAAATTATATATATGATGATACTGTCATTTTCTATTTAACCTGTAATAACAGATTACCTGCTATCACATAGTATTATTTTAGTGCATTAATTTTAGACTTTATTTAGAACTAGTGGTGACAAAATGGTTAAGAGAAAATAGTTAATCACCCATATTATCTACTAAAAACTGGGTTGGATAATGAACTTTTTAAAAAACGAGCCAAATATGGATAAGAACCAAATTATCCATTTAGAAAATGAATAACTAATGGGTTTAACTTTTAAAATTGTAAATCCTCAAATTG
This sequence comes from Nicotiana undulata, assembly GCA_005239495.1. Lineage (NCBI taxonomy): Eukaryota > Viridiplantae > Streptophyta > Magnoliopsida > Solanales > Solanaceae > Nicotiana > Nicotiana undulata. The sequence continues at coordinate 47,087 of ML254516.1, read as the reverse complement.
GGGGTTCCCCAAGTTTGGAAGACTTGAAATTCTCGCAAAAGTGATCATATTCAAGAAACCATGGATAATACAGTTACCCAGATTATCCGCCGATTAACCCCTTTTTTATCTGTATTAAATATGAGTTTGATTGGATAATTTTCTGTTTTTTATTACCTGTTTTAACTCCTCCCATATAGAACCCGACTCACCCGTTTGACACCCCTAATTAGAACACTCCTTTCTTATTGGTCATGACTCATGTGGTATGGAATAACCATACATTCTATTTGGAGAAGTGGTAAGTGGTATGAAATAATCACCTCATGCCACCACTTCCGGTTCTTCGCTTTTGTCACGATCCAAAAATCACACCTGTCATGATGGCGCCTATTTCGATACTAGACAAGTCGACAACCTCAATAAACCACAATTTCTTTTAAGTTTGAAAGTATAATATTTAAATTCGATACCAAAAGTCTCATAAATATCGACATAAAACACTCCCAAAACCTGGTGTCACTGAGTACATGAGCATCTAAATGATAACAAAGTATGACTTATAAAACACTGTCTAAAAGTATAAAACAATACACAAACTGAAAGGAAAGCGAGTCAAGGTCTGCGTACATCAAGCAGCTACCTCGATAGTCTCCAACAGATAAAGCTCCGAAAAACTAGCAATCGCCGTGTCCGGAAGTACCGGGATCTGCACACGAGGTGCAGAGTGTAGTATGAGTACAACCAACTCTGCAAGTAACAATACTAAATAAAGAGCTGAAGATAGTGACGAACTTCACAACTAAGTCCAATTACCCTTTTTCGGGTAAAGGTTTAATTAAGAATTCCAGGTGGTCCAGTGGATGGATTAAGCTATTGATCATATCATAGGTCAAGGACGGAACGAAGAACCTACGTTTTTCTTCCTCCTCTGTTCTCTACTAAGATTGTAATAGATTCGTGCTTTCTCTTCCCCGAGGGAACGGAACTAGCACTATAATTCCGAGTCACCTATCCAGTATGTGAGTGAGTAATTTCCAACATAAGAAGGTAGGCATGCTTTCAAGTTCAACATTTAAAACTCAAATAGTAATTTCATATAAAATTCGACTGAACCAAGATAATGTCTTTTAGAAATTCCAAAAAAACAGTGATATATGACAGCTGAAGTGCAACAATAATGAAATCTGTGCATCCTCTTAGAGTAACAATCACTCAGTCCTCCCATGTCACGACCCAATTTTCCAACCTCGAGGATCGTGATGGCGCCTAACACCACACTTGATAGGCAAGTCAATGTTAGAACTCGTTTAGACAATTTCCTTGAATATTTACTTACACATAATAAAACGATCTAAAATAAACTAAATCTTGTAATTTCCATAAATAACTTCATGAATAAAAATAAACGAATAAAAAAACCGAGCCAAGAGCTAAATATATAACTATAAGCCTACCCCAGGGTCTAGTGTCACATTTCACGAACTTCTAAGAATACTACAAATAATGGGCTGATAGAAATGATGTATATGTTTTGAGTAAAATAAAACAGTCTCTTTAAAACTAAGAGAAGACTCCAGGAATCTCTGCGGACGCCAACAGATCTACCTCGTGTCTCCGAATGATGAATGACCGCTACTAAAGTCTCTAACGCTGAACGGTACCTGGATCTGCACAAAAGAGTGCAGAGTGTAGTATCAGTACAACCGACCTCATGTACTGAATAAGTGCCGAGCCTAACCTCGACGAAGTAGTGACGAGGCTACTGCGGGGCAATTATAACATAACATGTAACATCATATATATAATAAAGCGAGAAAGGAATTCTAAATTTAAAAAAAAACAATAAAAATAACTCAGCTGCCTTTACCAGGTCTCCACTTTAATCAAATTCTCACATAGTTTACCAATTTCCAAAGTTCTCTTTTTGAAACAACTCTAAGTGTAAAAATATGAAAAATGAAACATAATAAAGTATGACAGTAGATTTTTCAAATCTTTGTATTCAAAGTCAGTAAAGATATAAGTATCTTCCCTTATTGCTCCTTGTTGCGGCGTGCAACCCGCTCCCACATGTCCACCCTTATTTCTCCTCCCTATATACATATATCAACCTTATTTCTCCTGTTGCGACGTGCAACCCGATCCCACATGTTCACCCTTATCACTCATTGTTGCAGCATGCAACCCGCTCCCACAAGACAATCATATCACTTTTTATTTATAAAGATTTCACAATTTCAAGTCAATGATTTTCACAATAATTTTGTCTCAACAATTGTAATCAAGAACTGCATTGCTCACAAGCTTTACCAATCATCAATTCACAACAGAAACCAACCTGAATTTATATGTTTCGTAGTACTATCAACCAACTCAACATTTCATCTATCACAATTATTCCAGGGTAAAACTAATACTTCTGAACTTCATAAAACAATACTTCACAACGGGTTGATGAAAAACAAGTAGACATAGAAGCATAGGAATAGTGCAAACAATTAAATAAGGAATCAGATAATTGGGGATAGGGAAGGGATCATGTTTAACAAGTACTTTTGGTGGTGCATAGATACTCGTCACCTCACCTATACACTACACACATGCAAGTTCACATAGCAATTAGGTTGGGGATTCTTATTCCCTCAAGTCAAGGTTAAACCAAACACTTACCTCAAATTCGCAGGCCACTCACTGCTCAGTTACCGCTTTTCCTTTTGAATTCACCTCCAATACACTTGAATTTAATCATAATTGACTTAATATCATTAATTAATGCTAAAGGAAGTAACTTTACTTAAATTTATGCTTTTTCCTAAGTTTTCTCAAAAAAGGTTAAAACCTGACCCCGGGCCCGCTTGGTCCAAACTCGGGGTTCGAACCAAATTTCGTTTACCCATTCACCCCCGAGTCTGAATATGCATTTAGTTTCGCAATTCGACCCCAATTCGAGGTCAAAATTTTTATTTTTACAAAATTCCCTAATTCAACCCAAACCCTCAATTTTTACCATGAAAATTCTTGATTTTTGAGTTAAAAGTGATGAAAAACCTTGGATTGAAAGAGAAGAGTTTAGAATTGATTGCCAACACTTTGGGGATGAACTTTGGTAAAGAAAATCGTCTCTAGGGCTTCTTAGTTCGAAAAATGGTGAAAGAAAAGGTTCTTCCCGTGTTTAACACTATTTAAATATGACTAGGCAGGCCTTCATCGCGTTCGCGATGCATCAGGCCCAAATGACCTTCGCGTTCGCGAGGCTCTGAACGCGTTCGCGTAGGTCAAGGCCCAGTGGCCTTCGCGTTCACGACAATCGGGACGCGTTCGCATAGAGGAAAGACAGACCCCCCCCCCCAGGCCCAGCTAACCCTATGCATTCGCGTGGCCCAGCACGTGTTCGCGAAGCTTTAAACCTACCCGTGCTTCGCGTTCGCGTGAGGGTCTACGCATTCGCATAGAACAAAACGACCCCCAGCTAAATTACTCTATGCGTTCGGGACTGGGGTAACGCAAACGCGATGAACAAAATATCTGAGCACCAGTAACAGCAAAAACCAACTACTTTTCTAAGTGTAAAACATCCCGTGGCCTATCCGAAACTCACCCGAGCCCTCGGTGCTCTAAACCAAATATGCACACAAGTCTAAAAACATCATACAGACTTGCTCGTGCGACCAAATCATGAAAATAACATCTAAAACTATGAATTAAACCTCAAAACTCATCATTTTTCTCAAGAACACTTAAGTTTCACTATTTCTCAACCGGGCGTCCGAATCACGTCAAATCAACTCCGATTCTCACCAAATTTCACAGATAGTGTTTAAATACTATAACAAATCTATACCGGGCTTCGCAACCAAAAATACGGGCCCGATACCAATGGTTTCAAACATTAATCTTTTTCTTTATTTCATTAATAATTCAGCAAAACAATTTCTTTCAAAAATTGATTTCTAAGGCTTGGGACCTAGGAATTCAATTCCGGGCATATGCTCAAGTCCCATATTTTACTACGGATCTCCCGGGATCGTCGGAACAAAGATCCGGGTCCGTTTACTCAAAATGTTGACCAGAGTCAACCATAATCAAATTTTTAACTCTAGAAATTACTATTTCTCATATTTTCACATAAAAGCTTTCCGATTTCACGCCCGGAATGCGCACGCAAATCGATGTAATTAAAATTAGTATTTTTATGGCTAATAAGCCTATAATAGAGTCTTAATTCATAAAATTACCCCTTGGGTCATCACATCCTATTCACTCCAACCTCACAATCACTCTCTCAATCACTCAGATCCGCTCCGAAGTACAAGTACTTGCCACTGGAATAAAATGTGCTGATTTAGTCAGCCTATACACAATAACCCAAACCACGTCGAACTTCCTCTAAGTCTGTGGGAGTCCAACAACAAAGTCCATAATGATATGCTCCCACTTCCACTCAGGAATCTCTATTTGCTAAAGTAAACCACCGGGTCTCTGATGCTCGTATTTTACCTGTTGACAATTTGAGCAACGAGCTACATACGCAACTATGTCCTTTTTCATCCTTCTCCACCAATAATGCTGCCTCAAATCCTGGTACATTTTGGCTGCACCTAGGTGAATAGAATACTTAGAACCGTGAGCCTCCTCAAGGATAAACTCACGAAGGCCGTCAACTTAGGCACACATATACAAACCTGCATCCTCAAAACACTGTCATCTCCAACTATAACATGCTTGGCACCACCGTGCCGAACTATGTCCCCAAGAACCATCAAATGCGGGTCATCATCCTGTCGATCTCTGATACGCTCAATTAAAGAAGACCGAGCGACTGTACAATCTAGAACACTGCTGGGAGAAATATCCAATATCACGAACTGATTAGCCAAAGTCTGAATGTCTGAAGCTAACGGTCTCTCACCGACTGGAATATATGCAAGGCTACCCATACTTACCGTCGGCCATCACGTTGGCCTTCCCTGGATGATACAATATAGTGACACCATTATCCTTCAATAACTCTATCCATCTCTGCAGCCTCAAATTTAGATCATTTTTCTTGAACAAGTACCGGAGGCTGCGATGGTCTGTGAAAACCTCACGTGGCACACCATAGAGGTAGTGCCTCCAAATATTTAATGCATGAACAATGGCTGCCAACTCCAAGTTATGGACATGATAATTCTTCTCATGAACTTTCAACTTTCGAGACGCATATGCATTCACCCTGCCATCCTGCATCAATATTGCTCCAAGTCCAACACGGGAAGCATCACAATACACCGTAAAAGAACCTGAACCTGATGGTAACACCAACACTGGTGCCGAAGTCAAGGTTGTATTGAGCTTCTGAAAGCTCGCCTCACACTCGTCTGACCATTTAAATGAGGAACCTTTATGAGTGAATTTAGTCATTGGGCTGCTATTGATGAAAACCCCTCCACAAAACGACGGTAGTAACCCGCCAAACCCAAGAAGATCCTGTTCTTCGTGGTTGTAGTGGGTCTAGGTCAGTTCTTAACTGCCTCTATTTTCTTAGGATCAACTTGAATACACTCAGCTAACACGATATGACCCAAGAAGGCTACTGAATCCAACCAGAACTCACATTTTGAAAACATTGCATACAACTGATTACCCCTCAAAGTCTGGAGCTCTATATGTAGGTGCTGCTCATGCTCTTCCCGGCTGCGAGAGTATATAAGAATTTCATCAATGAACACAGTCACGAAAGAGAACAGATGAGGCTTGAAAACCCGATTCATCAAGTCCATAAAGGCTGCTAGAGCATTAGTCAACCCAAAGGACATAACCAGAAATTCATAATGCACATACCTCGTCCGAAAAAAGTTGTCTTAGGAACATCAGATGTCCTAATCTTCAACTGATGGTAGCCCGATCTCAAATCAATTTTTGAAAACACCCTGGCACCCTGAAGCTGATCAAATAAATCATCAATTCTCGGCAATGGATATTTATTCTTGATAGAAACTTTATTCAACTGTCGGTAATCTATACACATCCTCATCGACCCGTCTTTCTTCTTTACGAACAGCACCGGTGCACCCCAAGGCAAGACACTAGGCCTGATGAAACCTTTATCCAGCAATTCTTGCAACTATTTTTTCAATTCTTTCAATTCTAGTGGGGCCACCCGGTATGGAGGAATGGAAATGGGATGAGTGCCCGGAGCCACATCAATACAAAAATCAATATCCCTGTCGGGTGGCATCCCCGACAGGTCTGTAGGAAATACCTCGGGAAATTCAGAATAATAAAAACTGAATCTATAGAAGAAACCTCAGCATCGGAGTCACGAATATGAGCCAAATAAGCCAAACATCTCTTCTCATCCATGCAACGAGCCTTGGCATAAGAAATCACTCGGCTGGGAGAATGACTAGGAGTCCCTTTCCATTCTAATCAAGGAAAACCCCGGCAAAGCTAAAGTAATTGTCTTGGCGTGACAGTCCAAGATGGAATAACAAGGCGATAACCAATCCATTCCCAATATAACATCAAAATCGACCATGTCAAGAAGAAAAAGATCCACACTAGTTTCAAGACCCTCAATGACTACTACGCACGAACGATACACACGATTTACCACAATAGCATCTCCCACCGGCATTGACACATAAATAGAAACACTCAAGGAATCGTGGGGCACAACCAAATACGAGGCAAAATAGGATAACACATAAGAATAAGTAGACCCCGGATAAAACAAAACTGAGGCATTTCTATTGCAAACTGAAATGATACATGTAATAACAGCAGTGGAGGACTCCGCCTGGGGTCTAGATGGAAATGCATATAATCGGGGCTGGGCTCCACCACCCTGAATAACATCTCTTGGAGGACCTCTAATAGGTGGATCTCCACCTCTAGCGGCCTGGCCTCCACCTCTAACAACCTGACATCTACCTCTGGTTGTCTGACCCCTACCTCTGGATGGCTGGGCAGGCGGTGCTGGAACTATAGCACGAAAACCATGATATTGAGAATTATCCGATACGCAAGGAAAATATCTAGAAATGTGCCTCGAGTCACCACAAGTGTAGAAAAACCTCAGCTGCTGAGACTGCTGGCCAAAAAACTGACATGTCGACCAGTATAACTACCCTGAACACTCTGGAGAGGAGGTGCACTGAGAAGAGCTGATGGTTCACTATAGACTGGCTGAGTAGAGGAGTGTTGAATCAAGTCACTGCATGGTTTTGAAGATTGACAAATGCCAACCCAGTTGAACCAGGTCCATCAGGGCAAACATAGTCAAACAGGCTCATTGGCAAAAGAAGCGTCCATGCACTGGAGATAAATATTATCTGTGAACTAAGAGGTTATCTCCTAAGCGAAAAGGTTGCAAATTGATAAACACAAACTCTTCCACCAAGGAAGAGTTGCATTAGAACTGAACAACAACATCTCAACTACTGATTCTATAAAATATTGAAGCATTCTTGCTGAAGAATCGATGCACAAACACAGAAGTGAAACATGAACTGAAAGCAAAATTACCAAAGCAATTTTGCAAGCAGAATCTTTGTGCGACACAAAAGCTACTTGAACCAGCTAGAAGAACCAGTTCCATCTGTTGTCTTTTGAGTCTAGTGGTTTGTAGTAGGTGATTACATATTGTATCTTTCAGCTTTATCTAGAAGTAATTGTAATAGGTGAACATTGTTCAAGTTAGAGTTAACTTGAAGTTTGTCGCAATTAGCTAGAGGCTAGTTTGCCACAAAGGGATTAGAGTTAGTCCTTAGGTTTACAAAAGAGTTTATTTTGTAAATGTTGTTTGGCTCAGAGTTGTAGTGAAGAGTTTGGGAAAATCTTACTGGGAAGTAGGTCGTGGTTTTTTTCACCTTTTGAGCAAGGTATTTTCCACGTAAAATTGTTGTTTTCTTTAAATTCTGCAATTACGTTTCCGCAAATTATAGAAGTTGGAACACCAAGAAGAACCAGGTTCTTCTACAAAGACTGCACTCGAAAATTGGACACCACACAAATCATCCCCCCCCCCCCCCTCTTGTGTGGTATTGACGTATAAAACATCAATTGGTATCAGAGCTGGTTATCCTTGAAAAGGCTAACACCTTGGAAAAGATCAAAATGTGTGCACCACCTGAAAACTGGGAGGGTCAATCAACTGTAAGGCCACCACTCTTAATGGCCAGTATTACTCCTGGTGGAAGAACAGGGTGAAGGATCACTTGATTGGAGAAGACTATGAACTTTGGGACATAGTCACTGATGGTCCTCTAGCCACCATGAAGAAGACTGCTGAAAGAGTAGATGTACCAAAAACTAGAGCTGACTGCACTGCTGATGATCTTAAGAAATGGGAGAAAAATGCTAAGGCCAAAAAGTGGCTAGTGTGTGGACTAGGTCCAGACGAGTATAGTAGGATTCAAAGTTGCACCAGTGCCAAAGAAATTTAGGATACCTTGCAAGTAGCCCATGAAGGAACACCTCAAGTGAAAAGATCAAGAGGTACTCTACTATACTCTCAGTATGAAAACTTCACTATGAAAGAAGGAGAGACAATCCAAGAGATGTACACAAGGTTCACAACTTTGACAAATGAACTTAAGTCTCTTGGTAGAGTCATTCTTGAAGAGGACAGGGTAGAGAAGATCCTGACAAGGGTCTTGCCAATTTCCTGGGAAAGTAAAATCACTGCTATCCAGGAATCCAAAAATATGGCAACCCTCAGATTGGACGAGCTAATTGGAAACCTTACTGCCTATGAACTTAGAAGGCAACTAATGAAAATGGATGCTCCAAAGAAGGAAAGGAGTCTAGCACTGAGAATCACTGAGGGAGCAGATCTGGAGGAAGATGAGATGGCCATGATCACTAAGGAATTCAGAAACTTCCTCATAAGGAAAAAGGGCATCTCAAGAGGTGGAAACTACAACAAAGCTAAAGCTCCAGAAAGGCCAGCCAACGAGGGATGCTACAAGTGTGGAAAGACTGACCACCATATCAAGAATTGTCCTCAGTGGGAAGTGGAATGGAAAAAGGAGAGATTTGAAAGAAGGAACAGGAAGAAGGAACTGGTCCAACCCAAGAAAACCACAACAAAAGCTATGGTTGCTGCTTGGGGGGAAAGCTCAGATGAAGAATCAGAAGATGGTGAGAATGAAGAACAGGCGCTCATGGCAATTGGCGAATCTGATGAGGAATCATATGAAGAACCAGAGGTAAGTATATCCCATCTCAAAAACAAAATAAAGTTCCTATCTAAAGAAAAACTCTCTGAGTTGCTACTTGATTTCATGGATGATTCCGAAGAAACAACCAAAGAGAAAGAACAACTCTCTAAAGAGTGTGCAATGCTAAAAGAAAAGTGCATGAACCTGGAAATCAGAGCAAGTGAGTCTGAAAAGAAAAACACTGTCTTGATGAACCAGGTTCATCCACTTGAAACTAAGATTCTAGAACTAAAATCTGAAAATTTAAAATTATAGTTAGGATCTAGTAAAAAGATTGTTGATCATTCTCATATCATGTTAGAAGAAAATGTGGGAAAACTAAAAGATAAGATGTATACCAAGGATGAACAGATAAGGACACTTAAAGAAGAACTTGGTAAAGTCAAACATGAATTAGATCGAACTTGTAAATAGAATAAATCATCTGATGCCTTAACATGGCTTCAAGAAAATCATAGTAGCAATCGGAGAGGACTTGGCTTTGGGAGTCAATTGCCCAAGTGGGATCCCAAAAGCAAGTATCTCACTCTCCCTGAGAATAAAATTTGCACCCACTGTGGTAAGACAGGTCATTACAAAATTGCGTGTACTGCAAAAGAGCAGGCCAGTCGAAGAAATGAGAGTTTTGTTAAAAAGAAAAATTGGTTACCAAATTGGGCCAGAAAAAGCTTAATTCATCCTTTCTCTCATAAAAAAGGACCCAAACTAGTTTGGGTTCTTAAGACTAACCCCTGATTTCTTTTTGTAGGTTCACGTGAGAGGAAGCAGCCAAACTTGGATAGTGGCTGCTCAAAACATATGACAGGGAATAAGAAACAGTTCCTTTCACTTGAAAACCTCAAAGGAGGAAATGTCTCCTTTGGAAATGGAAAGAAAGGTGAAACTATTGGGGTTGGTAAGGTTGGTAAGGATGACACACGTTCCATTGAACATGTGTACTTGATAGATAGCTTGAAATATAGCCTGATCAGTGTGTCACAATTGGCACAAGAAGCGTCCATGCACAGGAGATAAATATTATATGTGAACTAAGAGGTTATCTCCTAAGCGAAAAGGTTGCAAATTGATAAGGAGATGGACTTCGATTTCAGGTAGGACAGAATCAAGATCAAGGAAGTTGAGATAAACACAAACTCTTCCACCAAGGAAGAGTTGCATTAGAACTGAACAACAACATCTCAACTACTGATTCTATAAAATATTGAAGCATTCTTGCTGAAGAATCGATGCACAAACACAGAAGTGAAACATGAACTGAAAGCAAAATTACCAAAGCAATTTTGCAAGCAGAATCTTTGTGCGACACAAAAGCTACTTGAACCAGCTAGAAGAACCAGTTCCATCTGTTGTCTTTTGAGTCTAGTGGTTTGTAGTAGGTGATTACATATTGTATCTTTCAGCTTTATCTAGAAGTAATTGTAATAGGTGAACATTGTTCAAGTTAGAGTTAACTTGAAGTTTGTCGCAATAAGCTAGAGGCTAGTTTGCCACAAAGGGATTAGAGTTAGTCCTTAGGTTTACAAAAGAGTTTATTTTGTAAATGTTATTTGGCTCAGAGTTGTAGTGAAGAGTTTGGGAAAATCCTAATGGGAAGTAGGTCGTGGTTTTTTTCACCTTTTGAGCCAGGTGTTTTCCACGTAAAATTGTTGTGTTCTTTAAATTCTGCAATTACTTTTTCGCAAACTGTAGAAGTTGGAACACCAAGAAGAACCAGGTTCTTCTACAAAGTCTGCACTCAAAAATTGGACACCACACAAATCACCCCCCCCCCCTCTTGTGTGGTATTGACGTATAAAAAATCAAGGAGGCATATAAGAACCATGACCTCCTGAAGTACCATGTGCAGCCTGTAGTGCTGAATAAAATGGCCTAGAAGATTGGCCTCTGCTGAAACTAACCCCGCCTCCAGATGAGGCACCACTGAAACCACCGGAATGGCGAGGTATTTTGTCAGACCCCTGACCTCCCATCCCAAGAACCGACTCTACTCTCCTGGCCACATTAGCCGCATCCTGAAAAGAAATATCAGTCCCTGTCTCCTTCGCCATCTGTAACCTGATGGGCTGAGCAAGGACCTCAATAAACCGTCTGACCCTCTCTCTCTGTGTGTGCAATAAAAGGATATCATGTCTAGACAACTCCAGAAAATGATTCTCATACTGGGTCACGGTCATGCTGCCCTGCTGAAGTCGCTCAAACTGGCGACGCTTCTCCTCTCGAGTAGTAACAGGCAAAAACTTCTCCATAAATAGATGAGAAAACTGATCCCAAGTCAAGGCAGGTGACCCAACTGGTCTAGTCAACAAATAATCCGTCCACCATTTCTTGGCGGAACCGGTCATCTGAAAGGCAGCAAAATCGACCCCATTGGTCTCCAAAATACCCATATTACACAGAACCTCATGACAACTATCCAGATATTCCTAAGGATCCTCTGAAGTCTCACTATTAAAATGCACCGGAAATAACTTAATGAACTTGTCCAACCTCCACAAAGAATCGGTGGACATTGTTGCCCCCTCAACGGGCGGCGCTGGAGCAACTGGCTGAATTACCCCAACTGGATTGGTTGCTGGGGTCTGAACCTGAGGAGTAGTCTGAATTAGAGTGTGGGTAGCAGGAGTCTGGACCCCTCCTCCAGCCTAGGATACGGCTGCTACAACAGGGAATGTGCCAGTCTGGGCCACACACTCCATGATCCCCACTAAACGGACCAAAGCGTCCTGAAGTACCAGGGTAGCAATAAACCCCTCTGGGACCTGAGTTGGTCCCGCTGGAACGGTCTGAGATGGAACCCCCTCATTAATATTGATTTGGGGTTCCACAACTGGGGCTGCTGTCTGAGCAATGGGCTGAGTTCTGCCCCTGCCTTGGCCTCTAGCGTGGCCTCAGCCTCTGCCCTTAGTAGGAGTTGCTGCCGATGGAGGACCGGAATGTTGGTCAGCGGAAGAGGAAGCGCGTGTTCTCGCCGTCTGCGAGAGAATAGAAGAATTCAATCAGTATTTGAGATAACAAGAATCGCACGATAGAATAGAAATAAAAATGGAGTTGTTTCCTTACTCGATAGCGTCTGAGAGATAAGTACAGACGTCCCCGTACCGATCCTTCAGACTCTATTAATCTTGTTCGTGAATTGTGAGACCTAAGCAACCTAGTGCTCCGATACCAACTTGTCACGGCCCAATTTTCCAACCTCGAGGATCGTGATGGCGCCTAACACCACACTTGATAGGCAAGCCAATGGTAGAACTCGTTTAGCCAATTTCCTTGAATATTTACTTACACACAATAAAACGATCTAAAATAAACTAAATCTGGTAATTTCCATAAATAACTTCATGAATAAAATAATAAACGAATAAATAAATCGAGCCACGAGATAAATATATAACTATAAGCCTACCCCAGGGTCTGATGTCACAATTCACGAACTTCTAAGAATACTGCAAATAATGGGCTGATAGAAATAATGTATATGTTTGAGTAAAATAAAACAGTCTCTATAAAACTAAGAGAAGACTCCAGGAATCTCTGCGGACGCCACCAGATCTACCTCGTGTCTCCGAATGATGAATGACAACTACTAAAGTCTCTAACACTGGACGGTACCTGGATCTGCACAAAAGAGTGCAGAGTGTAGTATCAGTACAACCGACCCCATGTACTGAGTAAGTGCCGAGCCTAACCTCGACGAAGTAGTGACGAGGCTACGGTGGGGCAATTATAACATAACCTGTAACATCATATATATAATAAAGCGATAAAGGAATTCTAAATTAAACAAAAACAATAAACCATAAAAATAAAAATAATTCAACTGCCTTTACCGGGTCTCCACTTTAATCAAATTCTCACATAGTTTACCAATTTCCAAAGTTCTCTTTTTGAAACAACTGTAAGTGTAAATTTATGAAAAATGAAACATAATAAAGTAAGACAGTAGCTTTTCCAAATCTTTGTATTCAAAGTCAGTAAAGATATAAGTATCCTCCCTTATTGATCCTTGTTGTGGCGTGCAACCCGCTCCCACCTGTCCATCCTTATTTCTCCTCCCTATATACATATATCACCCTTATTTCTCCTGTTGCGGCGTGCAACCCGATCCCACCTGTCCACCCTTATCACTCCTTGTTGCGGCGTGCAACCCGCTCCCACCAGACAATCACATCATTTTTTATTTATAAAGATTTCACAATTTCAAGTCAATGCTTTTCAAAATAATTGTTTCTCAACAAGTTTAATCAAGAACTGTACTGCTCACAAGATTTACCAATCATCAATTCACAATAGAAACCAACCTAAATTTATATGTTTCGTAGAATACTATCAACCATCTCAACCTTTCATCTATCACAATGATTCCAGGGTAAAACTAATACTTTCGAATTTCGTAAAACAATACTTCACAATGGGTTGATGAAAAACAAGTAGACATAGAAGCATAGAAATAGTGCAAACAATTAAATCTGGAACCAGATGATTGGGGATAAGGTAGGGATCATGTTTAACAAGTACTTTTGGTGGTGCATAGATACTCGTCACCTCACCTATACACCACACACATGCAAATTCACATAGCAATTAGGTTGGAGATTCCTATTCCCTCTAGTCAAGGTTAAACCAAACACTTACCTCAAATTCGCAGGCCACTCACTGCTCAATTACTGATTTTCCTTTTGAATTCACCTCCAATACACTCGAATATAATCATAATTGACTTAATATCATTAATTAATTCTAAAGGAAGTAACTTTACTGAAATTTATGCTTTTTCCTAAGTTTTCTCAAAAAAGTTAAAACCCGACCTCGGGTATGCTTGGTCCAAACTCGGGGTTCGAACCAAATATGTTTACCCATTCACCCCCGAGACCGAATATGCATTTAGTTTTGAAATATGACCCCAATTCGAGGTCAATATTTGATTTTTACAAAATTCCCTAATTCTACCCAAACCCTCATTTTTAACCATGAAAATTCTTGATTTTGATTTAAAAGTGTTGAAAAACCTTGGGTAATTGAAAGAGATGAGTTTAGAATTGATTACCAACACCTTGGGGATAAACTTTGGTGAAGACAATCATCTATAGGGCTTCGTAGTTCAAAAAATGGTGAAAGCAAAGGTGTTGCCTGTGTTTAACACTATTTAAATATGACTGGGTAGGCCTTCATCGCGTTCGCGATGGGTCAAACCCAAATGGCCTTCACGTTCGTGGGGCTCTGAACGCTTTCGTGTAGGTCTAGGCCCAGTGGCCTTCGCGTTCGCGATAACGGGGACGCGTTTACATAGAGGAAAGACAGACCCATCCCCCAGGCCCAGCTAACCATATGCGTTCGCGTGGCCCAGCACGCGTTCGCGAAGCTTTAAACCCGCTCGTGCTTCGCGTTCGCGTGAGGTTCTACGCGTTCGCATAGCACAAAACGACCCCCAGCTAAATTACTCTATGTGTTCGCAACTGGGGTAACGCGAACGCGATGAACAAAATATCTGAGCACCAGTAACAGCAAAAACCAGCAACTTTTCTAAGTGTAAAACATCCCGTGGCATATCTGAAACTCACCCGAGCCCTCGGTGCTCTAAACCAAATATGCACGCAAGTCTAAAAACATCATACAGAATTGCTCGTGCGATCAAATCATGAAAATAACATCTAAAACTATGAATTAAACCTCGAAACTCATCATTTTTCTCAAGAACACTTAAGTTTTACTATTTCTCAGCCGGACGTCCGAATCACGTCAAATCGACTCCGATTCTCACCAAATTTCTCAGATAGTGTTTAAATACTATAACAAATCTATACCGGGCTCCGGAACCAAAAATACGGGCCCGGTACTAATGGTTTCAAACATTAATTCTTTTCTTTATTTCATTAATAATTCAGCAAAACTATTTCTTTCAAGAATTGATTTCTAAAGCTTAGGACCTCGGTATTCAATTTCGAGCATAATCCCAAGTCCCATATTTTACTACGGATATCCCGGGATCGTCGGAACATAAATCTGGGTCCGTTTACTCAAAATGTTGACCATAGTCAACTATAATCAAAATTTTAACTCTAGAAATTACTATTTCTCATATTTTTCACATAAAAGCTTTCCGATTTCTCGCCCGAAATGAGCACGCAAATCGAAGTAACTAAAATTAGTCTTTTTATGGCTAATAAGCCTAGAATGGAGTCTTAATTCATAAAATGACCCCTTGGGTCATCACATCCCTTTCACTTCAACCTCACAATCACTCTTTCCTCACAGTCATTCTTTCCTCTCAATCATTCAGAACCGAGCGCTTTACTCGGCACTCGACACTCGCACTCAGTAGGTACCCGCGCTCACTGGGGGTGTGTACAGGCTCTGGAGGGTCTCCTTCATCCCAAGCGCTATAACAAGCCAATCATGGCATAATCAATGAAACATGATGTGGCGTGCTGCTCGATCCTATAAATATCCTAACAATTAGGCCCTCGGCCTCACTCAGTCACTAACCTCTCCATGTCACGACCTGATATCCCACCTTCAGGCCGTGATTGCGTCTAACGTTGAACCCGCTAGACAAGCCAACGCATGCAATAAATCTAACAAATTTCAATCATGTTAATAGTAGTAACGGTAATGCCTTTCAAAACTTAACAGGAATAACAAATGCTTAAAAATTCTTACAGTAGAAATGTAATACACATCCGAAATGTTTAATGAAATGGTAAAGTACACAACGTCGCATAATCCCAAAATCGGGGTGTCACAAACTCACGAACTCTATATGGAGTACTAAATGCAAGGTCTAGAAAGAAGGGTACACAATTGTCTTTGGAGCTACAGAATAAGTAAGGCAGTAGAAGAGTCAAAGACAGAAGAGACACCAAGGCCCACGAACGCCGGCGGTATACCTTGAAGCCTCTGAAGTGGACTGGAGGGGTCTCCCTCAGTGTTGTCCACAGGGTCCGAGTGCGGGATCTGCACAACATAAAGAAGCGCAGTGTAGCATCAGTACAACCGACCCCATGAACTGAGCAAGTGTCGAGCCTAACCTCAGCCGAAGTAGTGACGAGGCTAGACTTAGCAATGGTGTACACCTGTCCTATCCTACAACATATAACATAGATAGCAACACAAGAAATAAGCAGACAATTAGGGAAACGGGAGCAGTTAAGGGATCACAAGTGAGATATGACAATATATTGATCATAGGAAAGCAGATAAGAAGCAGTTTAATAGAAAGTACCAAGTAAAGACAAGTACAAATGCCAGGAATGTAAATAATGGCACGGCATCACCCTTCGTGCTTTTACTTTCTTCCTCACTATGAAAAATATGGTGTAGTCAATGTAAATATGGCACGGCATTAACCTTCGTGCTTTCAATGAATGTAAACATGGCACGGCATTAACCTTCGTGCTTTCAATGAATGTAAATATGGCACAGCATTAACCTTCGTGCTTTCAACGAATGTAAACATGGCACGTCATTAACCTTCGTGCTTTCAACGAATGTAAATATGGCACGACATTAACCTTCGTGCTTTCAATGAATGCAAATATGGCACAACATTAACCTTCGTGCTTTCAATGAATGTAAATATGGCACGGCATTAACCTTCGTGCTTTCAATGAATGTAAATATGGCACGGCATTAACCTTCGTGCTTTCAATGAATGTAATTATGGCACGGCATCAACCTTCGTGCTTTACTCTCTCCTCCTCACTATGCATGATATGATGTATGGCAAGGAATACAACATAGTGGAAAAATATAGTTCAAATCACCCGGCAAGGGGAAAATATCAATTAGTAGCTCAAGGAATGCCCGGCAAGGGTCTCAGCTATAACCAATCATCTCAATCTCATACTCTACACTTGTATTTTCATTCGTATCAACACTTCTCAAACTCAACAGCCAATACTTTCAATCAAGAATAAATTACCAAGTAAAGACAATCTCGTAATATGCTAACATGGAGGAAATACTGCAATTTATATCAAAATAGACTCACGGGCATACTTGACACACATTGCATAGGTACTCGTAACCTCACCTATGCAATGGACATGATAATCACTTAGCACATAGAAAATAATACATATTCCCTCACCAAAGTTAGGCAAGACACTTACCTCGGTCCAAAGTATAGCAATCAACCCTCTAAGACTATCTTTCCTTTATAATCCGACTCCGAAACAACGATATCTAGGCATAATTAATTTAATAATATCAATAAAAACTCAATAACACAATCCCATAGCCTAGATATTCAATTTCTAGCATTCTTCCAAAATTACTGAAATTTGACCCCGGGCCCACGTGGTCTAAACTCGAGGTTCTGACCAAAACCCGTTCACCCATTAACCCACGAGTTCAAATATGTAATTAGTTTTAAGATCCGACCCCAAATTGAGGTTGAAGCACCCAAGTTTCCCAAAAACCCAATTTGTCACTTTGATTTCATGTTTTTAGGCCTAGAATCTAGTGATTAATGATGGAAAATAGAAGAAGACGATGTAGAAAATAATTACCCACGAGGCTATGGAGGAAGAATTGGCTTGGAGGTCCTCAATGGAGGTTGGAGAAGAAGGGGAAGGCTGAAAATAATGAAATCCCGTGTAGAGTGTTCTGTTTTTGGACTTTCTAAATAACTGGGCGAAAATGTACATCGCGATCGCGGGAATAGGATTGCTATCGCGGAGAGTCTGGTTCACACGCACTGCGATCGCGGCTGAAAGAATGCGATCGCGAAGAAGGACTTGAAATTCCCCTACACTGCGATCGCGAAGACATGAATGCGATCGTGTAGCCCAAAGACCCCGCCCTCTGCGATCGCGAAGGGTACCTAGACAGCCCCCCACCCAGACTACCCTCACTCTATGCGATCGTAGGAGAGAGATACGATCGCGGGAGGCATCTGGGCATAAGTCTGCGATCGCGGAGGCAATCATGCAATCGCAGAGAACAACAGTTGGGTCCCTTAGGATAAACCTATGCGATCGCAGATTCAAGGGTGCGATCGCATAGAAGAAAACACCAGACACCAGATCTGACTTCAAAACACCAGATTTTTCATGTTTTCACACCCCGCTAGCTACCCGAAACTCACCCGAGCCCTCGGGGCTCAAAACCAACAATACACACGACTCCCAAAACATCATACAGACTTATCCAAGCTTTTAAATCACCAAAATATCATCAAAATCAACAAATTAAACCTCAAAACTCATAGAAATTTCTTAAAACTTCATAAAGCTTAACTTATCCGATTTTAATCCGAATCACGTCATTTCAAGTCCGTTTTACACCAAATTTCACAGATAAGTCACATAACATATAATAAACCTGTTCCGGGCTTCGAAACCATAATACGGGCCCGGTAACACGGTTTTCACATAATAATTCATTTTCAAAATCCTTTATTATTTTCAGAAAATAATTTTCTTTAAAAATTCATTTCTCGGGTTTGGGACCTCGGAATTCGCTTCCGGGCATACACCCAAGTCCCATATTTTTCTACGGATCCGGGACCGTCACATCACGGGTCCGGGTCCGTTTACCAAAAATGTTGACCAAAGTCAACTTTATTCAATTATTCAATTCAAAGTTCCATTTTTATCAAATTTTCACATAGAAGCTTCCCGGCTACATGCCCGGGTTGCGCACGCATATCGAAGTAAGATTAACGGAGGCTTTTGGGGCCTCGAGACACAGATTTAGCTAAAATTACTTAGGATGACCTTTTGGGTCATCACACTCCAGTTTCTCGGGCTCTTAGAAATCATGATAAGCAGCCCAATAACAATAATATGATGCATCGCCAATGAACAAGAGAGAGCGAGATGTAATATACAAGTAAAAATCATGACAGAGTATGAAACATCAATTTAGCAGACAATTCAGCATGTACACGACCTTTGTGGGTCCTAACAGTGTCAATACATAGTTTAAACATGATTTATAAATTAATTTCTCTGATACGTGGAAAATGTATGGATATCAACATATTATTCAACTACATAATTTCATGGAATTGACCAAGTCACAATTCCTAAGGTACACGCCCACACACCCGTCAGCTAGCATGTGCCTCAAGACCAATCACATATCACAAAAATCCGGGGTTTCATACACTCAGGACCAAATTTAGAACTGTTACTTATCTCAAACCGTGTAATTCATTATTCTGCAATGCCTTTGCCTCGCAAATCGGCCTCTAAACACCTCGAATCTAGCCACAAATAATTCTATTTAGTCAATACAAATTATATGATTAATTCCATATGAAAATACCAATTTTCTATCAAAATCTGAAATTTCACCTATAATTCGCCAGTGAGGTCCATATCTCGGAACTCGATAAAAATTACAAAATCCGAAAGCCCGTTCAACCACGAGTTTAACCATACCAATTTCACCAAATTTCGACATCAACTTGACCCTCAAATATTTAAATTAAAGCAAAAGAGTTTTCTAAACTTTCCAATTTAATTCACCCATTAAATGTTAAAAACAACCATGGATTCAGGTAATTTGACCATATTGAGTTAAGAATACTTACCCCGTTATTTTTCTTGAAAATATCCCAAAATCGCCTCTTCCCGAGCTCCAATCCGTCAAAATGGAAAATGGGATGACAAAACTTGAACATTCTGCCCAGTTACGCCTTCATCGCGATTGCGAAACATTCCACGCGATCGCGAAGAACAATTATGGTGCCTCTCAGATTAACTCAACGCGACCGTGTAACCACAACTACGGCGAACAACTGACTCCTCATAGATACGCGATCGCGTCCTTTCCCATGTGACCGCTTAGAACAAATGCCTGGCCCCAACTCCTGCCTCCAATACTCTACCTGAACGCGGCTTTAGCCTTGCGTTCGCGAACTACAACATTCCACAACTACGCGTTTGCATCCCCTTGCACGCAAACGCGTAGAACAAAATCCTTCATTGCTTAGCTTAGCCTGCGCGATCGCAGACCTTCCTACGCGATCGCATAAGAGGAAACCAGATCAGAGACACTAGAAAACTTCATCTAACATGCCAAATCCAAAATCGATCCGCTAACCATCCGAAACTCACCCGAGGCCCTGGGACCTCAACCAATCATACCATCAAGTCCCAAAACATCATACGAACTTAGTCGAACCCTCAAATCACCTCAAACAACGCTAAAACCACGAATCATACCCCAATTCAAGCCTAATAAAACTAAGAACTTTCAATTTCTACATTCAACGGCGAAACCGATCAAATTAAGTCCGATTGAACTCAAATTTTGCGCACAAGTCATAAATGACATAACGACCCTATTTTAATTTTCAGAATCATATTTCAACCCCGATATCAAAAAGTCAACTCCTCGGTTAAACTTCCAAAAATTCAGCATTCGCCATTTCAAGCCTAATTCCACTAAGGACATCCAAAGCACAATTCGGACACACTCCTAAGTCCAAAATCACCCAACAGAGCTAACAGGACCATCAAAATTCTAATTCGGGGTCGTTTATACATAAGTATACATCCGATCAATTTTTCCAACTAAAGTTTTCAATATTAAGACTAAGTGTCTCAATTCACTCAGAAATCCTTCCGGGCCCGAACCAACTAACTCAGTAAGTCATAAAACAACTGTAAAGCATAAATTTAACAGTAAATGGGGATATGAGGTTATAATACTCTAAACGACCGGTCGGGCCGTTACAGTTTTCCCCACCGCCATCATCAACAACCACTTTGACCGCCAACCATATATAAGGTTGGGATAGCTTTCTGAATGAGACTGATATAAAGAAAGGATATGGGGAAACCATGCATGGTTGACCCTATTTTCGAGGGAAGTTGAACTAGTGACTCATGAATTCGGCCAGGTCAGATAATCCGCCATAACAACAACCACCGCTAGGGGCGGAACCACCCTAGCATAAGCGGTCTCATCCGATACAGCTTCGTCAGAAATATTTGCTAAATATATTATTTGATTAGTATGCAGAGATGAAATAACGAATAAATTAATTTGAAATAATGTTGCTTGTCAAAAAAGAAGGCTTAGCTCACACGGTAAAGCACCTAAAATATTTGTGGGATGTAGTGGGTTTGAATCTCAGTACTTATATTTGTGTGTTTTTGTAAGTTTTGAGCATTGTTGGCTGTTGGGTCTAAGGTCTAGATGTCAAAAAATGCCAAACACTAATTGTAGATTTCAGTATCTTCTCGAATAAATCAATTAGAACAAAAGCAAATCGCTAAAAATAAGCATTGAAGAATCCTTTAGCGATTATGTTTGGTACTTACATACAAAAAGAAGTACTAAGTATTATTTTCAATTGGGATATTGTATGTCCATTCCAAAAGAGTAAATAAAGGAGAGTTATAGTAATATACTTTATTAGTATGACTTAGAACTATATTGTTTTTGTATATCTATTTTCTTAAATATCGACATCACTTACGAAAAATTCTACGTATGCCCCTGACCACCTCTACCGCTAACTTCCACCACTAACCACCTATAATACCATGACCGCTACTAACACATCCTCCATCACCAGCACCACCGGTAATTATACCGATAATCACCTCAGTTGTCATTCATCTTTATGAGCTACTATTGCACTATAAATTTATTTATGTAGGAGTTCTAACCCAATGAAGACGACGACCTTGATTTGTGGGATTATCAAAATGATGATGATGATTAGGGGTGTTTAAGCCGAATTGTAAATCAGCACCAAACCAAAAGGTTAAATCAAATCTATTAAAAATGCGGACTAGGTTTGATTTGATTTGGTTTGGTACTCACTAAAAAAATTCGAACCAACTCGACATATAAATATATATATATATATATATATATATATTTCAATAACACTTGATAAGAAAGTGATGATACAACTCACCGCTACTAACACATCCTCCATCACCAGCACCACCGGTAATTATANTATATATATATATATATATATATATATATATATATATACACGATTTTATATAGAATTTTCTTTAGAAAACGTCTAAAAATATTTGGGATTCACTCATGGGATGTAATTTTTATTAGAACTATGAAGTGTATCCATATTAATTTACGTTAAATAATGAGTTGTATCATCACTTTCTTATCAAGTGTTATTGAAATACGTCAGTCTCTTTTTCATATTTCATATGTCAAATTTGTTAAATTCTTTACTTTTTCCGAATTTGAAATGGTAGTTCGATAATTTTAAAATTAAATAAAACATACTATTATTTAGGTTTCGTATTGTATGTTTAATTATTAAATTCTATTAAGCTTGAAATCATACATCAATATTGTTAGACGACTCAAAATAACTGTCATGTGTTACTACATAATTTTTCCATAAGAATATTTTAATTGATCATATGTTTATTAGTTTTTCCTATTTTTACTAAACATATATTCACTTATCAAAATTTTATCTATAACTTTAGTGAAGTAAGATTCAAATAATATTCATGTAACAAAAAACCCGAAAAACCCGACAAATCCGAATCAATCCAAACCGATATAGTTGGTTTGGTTTGATTTTGATAAAAAAATAAATTAACCCGGTCCATGTACACCCCTAATGATGATAGATGATGTAATTGAGATGATAATTAGAAAAGTTAATCTAATGAAATAGGTGGCAACTTAACTAATCTATATTATATTAAAAGGAGAGTAGTGAATCATGTGGTTAAGCCAAGTGGCAAGCTAAAAAGAAGTCACTTGGAAAATTTAAGACAACATTATAAATTTGAATTATAAATGGAAATATAATTAATGGAAGTAGTTTAATAAATATTATACTCAATCCAAATAAATCTTAGACAAATCTAATCTATATATCTACATTTAAATTTAAATTTATATGTATATTTGTAGCTATATCTATATTTATATCTATAATGATCCACCAGTAGATTTTTTTTTCTTCTATATTAGCTAGAAATATAGAGGTAAAAAATTAACTAAATATTATAATAGAAAAAAATAAAAGATATATATAGAAAGACATAGATTGAGATAACCTGTGACTATTTATAGTTTGGAGTAAGTTAAAATAAAATTAAAATTTACTTAAGATATTAAAGATTTATTAAATTTAAAAACTAAATAAATTCAAGCGGCAAAATAAGATCTTACAGTATATAAATTATTTATAAGGTAAGAAAAAACTTAGATAATCAGTAAAAAATATTTTAATAACAAAAATAATAATGTCATTAATATTGATAAATCGGGCAAACGAATATTTTATACGTAAATATTACTATAACATTAAGATATAATGGGTTCAAACTATTAAGAAAATATTTTTTTTGTGATTAATTATTTGAATTGAGTGCATTTAGTTTAAGTTTGAAAGCATAACATAATTTTTTGAAAATGCAGTCAAATTTAGAAAATAGAATAATAAAACTTTTTTGAATTTGAGAAAGTTTTTAAAAGTTTTATCTATATTATATTAGAATGAGTATGGTAGAAACAGATATTAAATTGAAACAAGCTAATAAAAATTCACATGACAATGTAATAATATTAGGTATTGAATAATATAATATCAAAAATAAAAAATAAATAGAGAAAAATAATTTAAATTTTTTATCATAGAAAAAAATGGTAAAACTTATTTAAATTTGAGATGAGAAAGTTTTTTATATTATGATAACAAGTAATAATATGAATAGGTCCACGTAACTCAAGTTTAATAGATAAAATCAAAAACTAAAAATACTGAATAATAGAAATAAATTAGAGATAATGTGAGGATATTTGTAAATCATAAGTTTAGAAAATAAAATAAATTAAATATACAAACGTAAAATTAGAAAGAGAAAGGCTAATTGAATTTGAAATTAGAAAATTATTAAAATTAAATATACAATACTTACAAAATTAGCAACTTTAAATTATTAAAAATTTACTATTAGAATGCTCAAGCCATGGATACTATCACGAAATTAATGTCTTATTTATGAAAAAAAATAACTAAAATATAAAATAAATTTCTAATATAGGTAATTATACTAATAAAAATTAATAATTAAATTTGTATTAAAGGTAAAAAGAAAGAAAATTTACATAAGAAATAAGCTGACATTGAAAATATTACTACAATATTTACATATAATGTGTTCAAACAACTAAGAAAATATTTTTCTATGATTAGTATCTGAATTGAGTTCAGTTAGTATAAGTTTGAAAGCATAGCATAATTTTTTGAAACTGCGTTCCAATTTAGAAAGTAGAATGATGAGAATTATTTGAATTTAAGATGAGATTTTTTTTATTTCATAATTTTTTTATTTTGAAAAATATTACGAAAATAAATAAAATGACAGTAAACATATTACTATATATATATATATATATATATATATATATATGTTCAAACAATTAAAAAATTATTTTTTTAATATTAAAATAAAATTTTAAGAATATAAAATAACTTTCTAATATAGGTAATTTTATTAATGAAATTTAAAAATTAAATTTATTTCTTAAAGATAAAAAAAGAAGAAATTTAACGGCATCTAAATCAAAAATAATTATAAGAGAACTCAATACATTTGGAATATAATCATCAAATAACTTATGTATTAATATTTTAGCTTACGTCAATTTTACAATTTAAAATATATTATTTTGGTTATAGGTAAAATATTAGGGTAAAAACTAATTAAAATTTATAGTAGGGAAGAGAATGTATAAAAATAGAGATAGTGTGAGGATACTTATACATTGAATTAATTTAAAATAAATAAATGAAAAAAATTAAATTAAATTTAATAATATCACAATAAATTTAATTGATTAAAAAATCCGAATGAGAGGATACAAGCATAAAAATATATCAAATTTCAAAAATAAATTATTTTTATTTATTAAAAGAATAAGCAAGACATTAATTTAATTATTAATCTAATAAATATTAATATTAAATAATAAATAATATAATAACTATTAGTAAAAAAAACAAAAGAAAAAAGAATTTGTTTACAAATAATGTGATGAATAAGACATATTTAACTTTTAGATAAAAATAAAGTGATAGTAAAAAGTTTATAATACTATTTAGTTATTTAACTCATTGAAGTGGCAGATGCACCTACATTGCATTACAGAATTATATTCGTGTCTTCCACTTTGCAAAATCAATCCTATGTATTTTCCTAATCCTCTCATATCAATATTCTAAACATTCTTTCAAACGTGTAATGAGAGTTTCTTTCTAACAACAAACAGAGCGTGTGTTGGGTACAAAACAAAAACATTTGCTTGAAAATATTAAAATTTAAAAAGCATCTCCAACTACTCCAATCATTAGTATCATAAACTATGTAACTGCCCTTTTTTCTTTTTCTTTTATACTCCGTGGGGGTCGCAAAATAAAGTAGGTTGATTTAAAAATTTATTTTATTTAAAAGCGAAGTCAAGATTCAAAATTTATGATTTTGAACTGGAAATCGAATTATATCTGGTTTTAATTATTAAATTCGTAATTAAATATTTATATATATTTAATAAATTTTTTAATACAAATACATAATCTAAGCCAAAATTATTGAATTCGTCGAAATTGCGACGGAACCACTTATTTTATTCTTAATAGAGTAACTTATTATAAAGATAACTAGTGTACCAAGTGCTGAAAAAAGGGTAAAGCTTACCTGGGACAAACAGGGAATTAAGATACCTAAAACCTAATCAATAAAGAAAAAAAGTTCACATTTATGTGGGAATATTTTCGCCAAAAAGTGTGAACTATACAAGTTCTCGATGACATCAATTAGTTGGTTAAATATTAAATTAAAGTATAAAGTAAAGACTCCGATGTATAAAAAAAGTCTCTCCTTTTCTTAAGACGACATAGCTTTACACTTCCTCAACCAGCAAGTAGTTGCAAACTACTGTAATTTCTTTTTAATTTGTGTAAGGTTCAGATATTAAGAAATTAAATGAATAGTCATTAGTGGCAATGGCGTAGATTTAAAGAACCTTAAGTAGAAACAAAATGAAATATCACATTAGAGTTTTTTTATTCATTCAATTTTAGATGAATTTGACTAATTATAAAGCTCGTGAAAGTTATATAAAACGATATTATTAATTCCTTTCGTGTGTCTTAGTTTGACTAGACTCAAAGTTTAAAAAGGTAAGGAAATTTTTTAAACCCCGCATCCTCAAACTAAAGATATATGTATAAAGTATTCAAATACTTTTTGAATCTTGTAGTCTTAAATATATCAAGTGAGATGTTGTATAAAATATAGAAAGTGATATTTATTTTGAAAATTTTAAAAGGAAAAATAAACACGTAAATTAAAGCAAAGGAGTATTATTTAACAATATCTGGTTAATAAGTTCAATTTTTTTTAACTCATTCATCGTTTCTAGTTGTATTAATTGTAAAATTCAAGTTAACACTTTTATATATATTTTACTTACTTTTCTTCGAATGTACATGTTAGAAATATCTTGATATTTGTTAGAGTTACACTAGTATAGGACAGTAGCAGATTAACAATTTAAATATTATGAATTTGAGTTGAGTGACTTTTGAAATATATATCTAACTTTATTTATATATACTAGTTTTCACACTCATATATAAAAGTCTGATCCCGAATACACTTACAGCTTGTTTGGATGGTTGTTACCTGTTGTATCGTATCGTATTATTACTTTAAATACGATGTTTGTTTTGATTGTTACTTAAATTTTATTGTATCGTATTGTTAATTCTCTCGTTACGTGATGACGATATGTGTCATGTAACGACTAATTTGGTGCGGTCACATCGTTACCTTGTCTTTTTCTCTTAATCTCACCCTTAGTTATTGTTAAATAATTTTATTTTATCATTTATCCTACCTTTTATATAGTAATTTTGCCCTGTATCATAATTTTTCTTTATAATATTGCAAGTTTATTCTTCATATTGCTGATGCTTGATATTATGAAACGACGGCAAACAACACAATCTACCCAAACATTGTATTCGTCAAACAATACAATACAATACAATTATACGATATTTTATAAATATGTAACAAAATAAGTTGTAAAAGAGACTTTTAGTGGCAATAAATTTTCCTTTTAGTAGTAATATTTATTGCCACAAAACTTTTAGTGGCTAAAACCCTTTTTTACGAGTTTCTATTGGATATAATCATATCTAAGCGTGGAAACTAAGTGGCTAATAACAATTATTTCATCACCATCATTATAAATTATAAATCTAGCAAGTTGCAATTCCTTAATTCTTGTTTAAATCATCTTCAATATTAATATTGTCAGTAAAAGCAGTCTCTTCTTCGTCACGTTTAAATCTTAGCTTCTCTAAAACTCAAACTAACAAAGTGAAAAATAGTGTGTGGTTGAAAATAAAAACCTTATTTTGACAGATCATAATCCATTTACGTATCACAAAAAGTGAGTACAAGTAGCCCTTTGTATATAACGAAGAAATGAACGTGGAAGACAAACATTAAGATTGTGACCCCAAAACAGCTGTAGTACGTTAAAATTAAGGAATCAACGACTCATGAAACATATCAGAGGAGGACCCAAGATTTGAAACTGATAAAAACATCATTATCGAATAAAAATTTGGAGCGAAAATCTACACAATCAGTGCATTAAAAGTCAAGTTGTGCCTCCCTTCCTTCCCCAAATCGACCAATGCAAATGCCTAGGGTGTTTATCAGAATACATACTTGTTATTTAAAATTATATACAGATATAACCATATATTTTTTTCTAATTTACCGGGGCCGATGAACCCCTTACCCTAATTAAGGGTAGGTCCGCCTTTGAAAGTGCATAAGATTTTGCACAAGCAGTAGCGGTCTATATTTATCACAACCTTACTTGTATGTGTATTTGGGTTCAAGACAAGTTCAAATACTATACTTCTTATCTCAAGTTGATGTTTATTTTGTACTAGTTTTAAATGATGTCAAACATTTTATATCTACTCCCTCCATTTCGATAGTGTGATATGGCACTTCTTTTGTTCAATTTGTAAGTCATATTTTTTTTTTTTTTTTAGAAAAATATCATACCTTTTTATATGAAAATAATTTAACTTTAACCTTCTACCACAAGTTTAAAAAGTCTTTCTTTCTTTTTCGAATTCTGCATCCGTTAAATACTGTCACACAAATTAATTAAGGTGGCGGGAGTAATACTTTAGAACCTTATAATCAAATGTATTTTTCTTTTCTAAACAAGTTAACAAGAAAAAAGTATCACGTAAACTGGAACGAAAGAAGTATCCTTTTTTATTTTATTTTTTATAAGAAAAAACATGATACACATGAACTGTATATTTATAGCAGTGAGACCCCTCATAGAAGAGTGTCTCCGCCACTAATATGTACAGCTATATGCACATATTTGGCATAATGTTTTTTATTTTTTATTTTTTATTTTTGTCTTGTTAATTTCTTCAAAGGCAAAGTTATAATACAGTTGGAAGAAGTTGTCTACTCCACTTAATTAATATGCTATTTATTAGTATGACTTATGATGTTGGTAGTGAAGTAGTTGTTTTTTTGGACCCATCAATCCAGTTTCAAATTTTTTGTTCTTGGAAAAAAAATATCAAGAATAAATAAATCTTTCTTTTTGACTTAATTAATCTAGAGATAACTAAATTGACTCAAGTAAATAAGAAACAGAGGTAGATTTGGAGTTTATCTTCTTAAGGTTACTGTGATCATACACAGGTACAATAAGTGGAATTGCATCAAGAGTTTGTATATTTTTTTCCCTATTTAACTTGCACTAACAATATAAAGAATTTTGATATGTCAAAAGAATTAACCTGTTGTAAAATAACATGGTTTTTTGTCTAATTTTCTAGGTTATTAGCTAGTTCTACTTATTAGACAATTACTATCGTGTATAGAGATTAAATTCCTTTTTTCTTATATAGTAAAATGCTTTCGCGTAACTGGTAAAATTGTTGCAATGTGACCAGGAAGTCACGGATTCGAGCGGTAAAAATAGTTTTTTGCAAAACTGCAGGATAAAGTTGCGTACAATAAACCCTTATAATCCGTCCTTCCCAAACCTCGCACGTAGCGGGAGCTTCTCCTTTTTTAAAATAGTAAAATAGGCAACATGTCAACATTCATCCATGTTACTAACTAGGTCCCAAAGTACAAAAAAGGGTAAAAAGTACAAACTTCAAATAGAATAGTTAATTATAATAAAGAACAAGAGGAAGACTAGATTTTCAAATAACAATTGAAAAAGAATAAATGCATACATTAAAGAATGCAACCACATCCATTAAGAACAATAATAAGCTAAGTAACCATTAGTCTTCTCCCTCAATTGTGAGATCATCCATTTGAACAATCTGTTAATCATATCATTTTCTTTCTTACTACATTGCTAATATAATCAAATCATCAAATTGAAAAAAAGAAGAAGAAAAATTACAACTATATGACTAGTTCAGTAGATTCAACCGAACTAATTGCTTTTGACTCGAACTGTTTATACATATGCAAAAATGGATTCAAAACGTATACATATAATAATAAGATCACACTCATTCTGAATTCAGCAAGAATAAAACTCGACAAGCTCGTTCAACGACTCAGGTTGAGGATCAGCATTTTGAAGCATCCATAGCAAATGTTCAAAGAGAACAACTTCACAACCAACAGTAATATAATCATCTGAATCACCAGTCCTTTCAACAAGTTCCCTAAAGAGAGGATGATCAACAACATCGGAGCTAACGAGGTATTCGCGACGCGATTTACCAACGTAAACAGGATGTAGTTCTTTGTTTTCATATGAATTATATGAATCATTGTTGTTGTTGTTGCTGTTGACACGGCTAAGTTTGAAAGACTGCATTTTTTTCAAAACTGACTTGATTTTTGTAAGCTTGCCTCCTTTGGTCATGGCTATTTTTGTAAAAGAAGAGAGAAAAAGAGGAGAAGAGAGAAGGATTTTGAAAAAGGGAGAGAGTTTAAGAAGATTTTGGTGTTTTGGGAGAAAGAGGGAGGAAGGTTCGTATATAAAGGGGGAGCTTAAGACTTAAGAGGAGTATAAAGGTAAAATAGCATTGCTGAAATGCTGATAGACTAGGATATTGCTTGGTCGGGCCCTAAGTGGATCCGAATCTAAATTAATCGGATCAGTAAGTTTCGAATATCATGTCATTATAATTTTAATTTATGTTCTGATATTGGACTTGAGCCGAGGATCTATTGAAAATAGTCTCTCTGCTCTATCCGAATAGGGATAAGGTCTGCGTACGCTTATAGACAATTTTGTGACATAAGTTATTTCATTAAAGGTCATATAAAAATTCTAAATTAAATTGTCTCTATGTATAAAAATGCATAATTCGTTTAAAACTAACAAAAAAGAAAAGGCAAGTTACACATTTCGTCCGTCCGCTACATTTGTTAGCCAAATATATATATATATATATATATTACATAGATGATTTTTTCGAGGAGAACAAAGAAAGCCGATATAGAGGTGTTTGGATTGGCTAAGTTCTTTTTAGCTTTTTTTATTATTTAACAAAGTAGAAAAAGTATTCAAATAGGTTAAAAGCTATTTAAAACAAATCAAAAGCAAAAAGTTGGATAAACCCAACTTATTAGTTTTTAATTTAAAAATTATTACTGCTGAAAATTTAAATTTTTTTTAAGACAATCCAGCGTACATTGAATTGCTTAAAGCACTAGGAGGACCCGCGCTAGTGTTTACTATTGGTGCCAAGTTTTGTGGCAGGGAAATGAAAACCAGCTGCGGCTTTGGACCTTTTAAGGGGACCATCGTTGTAAGTGGTGCCACATGAATAATACTTCATCATTTTATTATGTGGTGTCATCCGAATGAGCAGTCGAGTTTTTATCAGAAATAACTTTTTATTCTTTTAAATTATGAGTAAGGTTTGCGTACATTATTTTTTTCGGACCTTACTTGTACAAATTCACTGTATTTGTTATTATTTTATTATTTGAATTAGGGATGTACATGGACCGGGTTGGTTCGATTTTTATCAAAATCAAACCAAACCAATTATATCGGTTTGGATTGGTTCGGTTTTGTCGGTTTTTCGGTTTTTTTAGTTACATGAATATAGTTCCAATCTTACTTTGTTAAAGTTATAGATAAAGTTTTGATAAGTGAATATATGTTTAGTAAATATTAAAAAAGTTGACAAACATATGATCTATTAAAATATTCTAATGGGTGAATTTTTAGTAATACATGATAGTTATTTTCTTAGTCGTCTAACAATAATTTTCGTTAATGTACGCTTTCTAGGTTAATACATGAGAGGATCTCAAATATTTCAATATTTTTTAAAGAAAATTCAATATAAAATCTTAAATATATATATATATATATATATATATATATAACAGTTTGGTTCGGGTTTTTTTACTCAACACCAAACCAAGTCAAACCAAACCTAGTCGGGTTTTTTAATCGGTTTGGTTTGGTTTTTCGGTTTGGTACGGTTTTTCGGTTCGGTTTGTACACCCCTAATTTGAGACACAAATATAAAAGATTATGATTTGAAATATACTTATGTGGACATTAAAGTAAGTTTTTAAGGTTATATTGAAAATCTAAAATTAAATTATTTTTAAATATAAAATATAGCATTCTATTTAGAACAAGCTTTAAAAAAAGCACCACATAACATTCATCGGAGAGAGTATTGGGTAAATTAAATGGGGGTTTTAAACTAAGCCCTTGTTTGGATGGTTGTTTCACACTATTTCATAATGTATCGTATCGTATTGTATTGTAATGTATCGTTTGATGAATACAATGTTTGGATAGATTGTATCGTTTGCCGTTATTTCATGATATCATGCACCAGCAATATGAAGAATAAATTTTGCAATATTATAAAGAAAAATTATGATACAAAATAAATTTAATATATAAAAAGGTAGAGTAAATGATAAAATAAAATTATTTAATAATAGTGAAGGTGAGATGAGATAAAAAGGCAAGATAACGACGCAATCACACCAAATCGGTCATTACATAAAATGACACATTTCGTTATTACGTAACAACGAGCTTTAACAATACGATACAATGGACTTTCTCACGTGATTATACTTACGTGGTTATTTTATACATGGAATTATATCTAGGACTTACTTCAATTAATTTTAATTTTTTTCCTTACGGAAACTAATTCTATAATTTTTAGTGTAATTAACAGTTTGTTTGGATGGTTGTTACATGTTTCGTATCGTATTGTTACTTTAAATACAATGTTTATTTTGACTGTTACTTAAATTTATTTTGTCTTATCGTTAAATATGTCGTTACGTAACGGCGAAAAGTGTCACTTTATGGAACGACCGATTTGGTGTGGTCGCGTACTTTTTTTTTTCTTTTTCTCATCTGCACTTTTTTATTATTAAACAATTATATTTTATCTTTTACTCATTCTTTTTATATAATAATATTACCTCATACCTTATTTTTTCTTTATAATATTGTAAGTTTATTTCTCATATTATTGGTGCATGACATCATGAAACGACGACAAACAATACTATATACAAATATTATATACATCAAAACCAGTGGCGAAGCTAGAAATGTTTTCATGGGTATTCAAACTTGAAAGAACTAAAAAAAAAATTCCTGACAAAGGGTTTTCAATATATATTTTATACATGTAAAATCAGTATTTTACTTATATAGACAGTATAATTTTTTCACAATATTTGGATGAAGGGTGGTCAGTTGACCACCCTTTGAAAAGGGTGGCTCCGCCCCTGATCAAAGCGATACAGTACAACATAAAGCTAATACTACGTGATATATTATAAAACGATACAAAACAAAATTGGATAATTAATCGTATTATTATCGAGAAAAACAAGTCAACATTGAAAATTGGTATCTAATTGCAAATATTACCTTGAATATCGGTGTTTTGGGACACATGTCCACCATTATCTTTTCTTCTTGTTAATATTTTTATCCTCTCAACTCAAGGCTTAAAAGCTATGTTCTGTGTTCAAGAATTTCAAGGCCAACGACCTATTGTTCGCTTACAAGTTTTTCTTGTTTCTTTCAATTTAGCTTACCAACCAGAAATTACAGTTGTTGATCTCTGAATAAGCTATAAACGCGCAGAAATATATGTTGTCCCAATTTAAAGGTGCGGTAATCGTTGAAAAATTATATTATATATAAATAAAATATTAAGTTATATGACATATATTGATGAACATCCCGTCGGAGAATTATTTTTAATTCTTTTAATTTTGAGCACTTATGAAAATATCTAATTTCGCCACTAAATGATGTACAAGTAAATTTGCGCGCATTCAATTATTTTATCGGTTTCGTACCATATTTCAACTATTTTATTGGGTAATCACATGTATCGAGTTACATTGTCTACCGAAAAATGAAGTAATCTTCCAAGGGGTGTAGCTAGGTTCAAGCAAGGAAATTCATTTGAATCCCCGTCAATTATCCCGAAAATTATATTGTGCACATAGGTTATATATAAAAAGGATAGTCCGATGCACAAGGTACTCCGCGTTCACGTAAGGTTCGGAAAAAGGTCACACCCCAACGGATCTGATGTAGACAGCCTACCCTAATGCAAACATTAGTGACTGCTTCTACAATTCGAACCCGTGACCTATAAGTCACACAGAGACAACTTTATCGCTGCTACAAGGCTTCCTTTCGCATAGGACATATATAAGTAAACTTTCTTTTTTGTTATATATAAATTGTTGAATTTCTTTGGACATAAGTAAAGATTATAGTATAATAGCATATGGTAGTTCAAAAATTACTTTATGTCATAGCTTTGAAACCTGCATGTGGTGTTCTCGTTTTTCTTTTTTTTCTTTTGAATCCCTTTTATGTGAAATTTGACTCCGCTACTATAATTACCTAATAAATTTAATCTTTACTGAAATTAATTTAATCGACTATAATCTCCAATAATTTAGCTCATTCCAATAATTTGACCCATATATTACATAGGTTGGTGCATGCATGCTGTGTCCGACTTCCAATTGATTCTCTTTTTTAATTTTGTTTCTTTTTATAATCTTGAAAGAAGGATTAGCTATGTTTTTTTTTAAAATACAAAAACATTAGTTGAAAGGAACTTCCTTTTCAATTAGCTTTGTTGAATGAGGACAAAGTAGAGGTGGTAACGACCTGGATTCATTTATTTGTTTTTGCCTGAGAGAATAATCAACTCTTCATCTTTAATTAAATAATCCAATTAGAATAATCAGCTCCACATCTAATTAATTCATCAAAGAAGTTAAATTAAACTTGTCAAATATATAACTCTTTTATTATATAAAGGGATAATGCGTCCTTCCTGACCTAGGACTATATTATCAATTACACATATTTTCTTTTCGGGAGTCTTATTACGCGCTTGGAAGGTGTAGCCACGCTCGGGTTTAATTAAGTGTATAAGGTTAAAGAAAATTTGGAAAAAAATAAATTCAGGGGATAATAGGCCCGCAAAAAGAAAAGGTGTGTAGTTGGTAATATAATCGAAGGTCGAGAGGACTTTATGCATTATCCTTGTATAAACGTCAAATTCTTCATAAACTTGATTGAATCTTTGTAACATTTATATATTACTTAATTTCACGTAAGCTGCTAGACATAGTCTTAATCTAGATTACATGCAATTTTTAATTATAAAAGGACTATTAATCAATAAATTGGGGCAGCAAATTGAGAAGACAAGAGAGGAAGAGTTCAAAGAATACTACTAATGAGGTTTGTTTTGTCTTTGTGCAATGCATACATGAACTTTCAAAGAATATGCAAAGTCGGAGTCAGATTTCAAGTTTTGGGTTCGGGACCTAATCATTTTAAACTATTGGATTCTAAATTAATAAATTATATTTATTTAATAAATTTTTAAAACTAATAAAAAATTCGAATCAAAATTATTGAATTTAACCGAACTCACTCTCTGCGCCCTAAACTCTGCCCAGAATATGGAACGTTTCATTGAATCAGGTTAGATGAAAGTAGAGGAAAGCTCTTTCATGGGTAGGGTAAGAACATAAAAAGTGATGAATTAATAATTGTACGTGATAGGCTAGATGAGTTTAACATGATAGATATTGACAATTTGTATAAAATATAACACCGTTTTCAAGATTGATCTCTTGTTTTATAAGGTTCCTATTGATAGTGGAAAGTATTCAGCAATTTTTATGGAAATTTTGAGCATTTCCAAATGGCCTTGCCTAATCTTCAAATTAATGGCAGTCCGCCACATTAAATTTTCATTATCCGCAGGTAGGAGTGGCAAATGTGCAGGGGCGGATCCACCCTTATGAGAGGGGTGGTATGGCATCCGCTTGATTGGTAAAATTATTATATATTTATATATAAAAAAATTTAAACTAGGTTAAAGACATGATCCTGCCACCCCCATCCGCAAACTAGACAAATGTGTCATGACTGGTAGACCATTTTGAAAGCTTTTCTCGTGTGTAAAATTCAAGTTCGAATTTATCTTGAACCTTGTCTGACTTTCCCTTTTCGTTGTGCTTTTTATTTCTTTTCTCCCAGTAATTTTCTGTAATGACCCGGCCGGTCGTTCCGAGGGTTATAGCCCGTTTTCCCCATTTCTATTTCTTTAGGTGATGTTCAATTGTATTGTATGGTATCAGATTGGTTGGTTCGGGTTCGGAATGTAATTAGCGAGTCCGTGGTAGAATTAGGCTTGAATTGGCGAAGTTAGGAATTTGACGATTTCTGATCGGTAGTGAAAAACTAGATATCGGGGTCGAAATAGAATTTCGGAAGTTGAAATAGATTCGTGGTGTCATATTTAACTTGTGTGCAAAATTTGAGGATATTCGGACAAGGTTTGATTGGTTTCAGTGTCATTTGTGGAATTTCGGAGTTTGGAGTTCTTAGGCTTGAATGCGAGCTTGATTTGATGTTATGGTGTTGTTTCGGGTGATTTGTAGGTTTGTCTAAGTTTGCATGATGTTATGGGACGTGTTGGTGTGGTTGGTTGAGGCCCTGAGGGCCTCGGGTGTGTTTCGAATAGTTATCAGATGAGTTTACCTGTTGAAATTAGTTGTTGGTGTTGCTAGTGTTGGGTTTCTGAAGTTGGGAGTGCCGATCGGGCATGATTTATGCAGACATCGGAAGAATTCCGCGGTCAGCGGTGAAGGTTGGCGGGGACAGCGGAAAATGGGACGTGAATAGACACGTCCCCGTGATTTATTTTCATTACTACTGAGTTGGCGTACCCATCATTACTCCCTGCATCTCTGTGTGCAGATCTAGGTACTGGTTCGGAGCAGTAGTCGTCCGAGCTCGTTGTCATCAGCGTTTGGGATTTCGAGGTAGCTGTCCAGCGTCCGTAGCTTCTCCATTTCCCTTCTTCATATAGTACTTAGTATTTGATTCATAGACATTTACTATGACATTAGCAGAGTTAGTTTATCTCTTAGATGCTCGTGATCGGTTGACTCCAGTCTTGGGTGATTTGTTTAGACAGTAGATTATATTATATTTGCTTAAAGACTTAGAGAAATTTTTTTATTGCTTATTATGCTGTTATTTATTGGTTTTGAGTAATTATATTGAAACAAAATGTGTAGTTATGTGATGGTTGGCTAGCCTAGTTCCACGATAGGCGCCATCACGACCTGTTAGGATTTGGGGTCGTGACACCTCGTGGTTAGGGTGGATTCAGTGGTGCTCCACATGGAGGTCAGCTTCAGCATGGTAGAGGTCGTTATTTTAGGCCTGCTCAGTCAGCTCGCCCAGTTCACAGTGGCGCATCATCGGGGCATGGTTCTCGCAGTTCTCATCCGGGTCACTCATCATTCAGTGCCCTTCCAGCCCAAAGTTTGTCCCGTACTCCATCAGTTCAGGGCTCCTCCATGCAAGGTTCTACTACCAGTTATCCCAATGCTAGGGGTTCCCTTCAGTCCCCGTCCCTCCCACCTGGGAGTTATTTTGAGTGTGGAGGGTTTGGGCACATGCGGAGGCAGTGTCCTCGTCGTCATGGGGGTCCATCCCAGCAGAGGGGCCAGCCCTCGACTTCAGCTCCAGTTAGTTCACCACCCGCCCAGCCAGCTAGGGGTGGGGGTCAGGCAGCTAGAGGCCGCCCTAGAGGGGGAGGTCGATCAGGTCGTGGTCAGGCCCGATTTTATGCACTTCCAGCCAGACCAGATGCGATGGCTTCAGATGTCGTGATCACATGTATTGTTTCAGTCTATCACCGATATGCCTCAGTTTTATTTGATCCCAAGTTCCACATATTTATATGTTTCATCGTATTTTGCTCATTTTCTGGATATGCCCTGTGAGTCTTTAGTTACATCCGTGACCTTAGCGATGCCGGGATTTCCAAGAGTTGAGCGGAGAGGTACCATAGATTATGTGCCTAGTAGGGTGATTTCGTACCTGAAGGCCCAGTGTATGGTTGAGAAAGGCTGCCTATCTTATTTGGCTTTTGTGAGGGATGTCGGTGCAGAGACTCCCACTATTGATTCTGTTCCAGGGGTCCGTGATTTTCCGGACGTGTTTCCTGCAGACCTGTCGGGCATGCTGCCTGACAGGGATATTGATTTTGGTATCGATTTGGTGCATGGCACTCAACCTATTTTTATTCTAACGTATTGAATGGCACCGGCAGAGTTAAAAGAATTAAATGAGCAGCTTCAGGAACTGCTAGATAAAGGGTTCATTCGGCCTAGTGTGTCGCCTTGGGGTGCACCGGTTCTTTTCGTGAAGAAGAAGGATGGTTCCATGAGAATGTGTATTGATTACAGACAGTTGAACAAGGTCACAGTCAAGAACAAGTATACTTTACCTCGTATTGATGATTTATTTGACCAGCTCCTGGGAGCGAGGGTGTTCTCTAAGATTGAATCGAGGTCCGGGTATCATCAGCTGAAGAATCGGGATTCGGATATTCCTAAGACAGCTTTCAGGACCTGTTATGGCCATTATGAGTTCTTGGTGATGTCTTTTGGGCTGACCAATGCCCCAACAACGTTCATGCATTTATGAACAGTGTATTCTAACCATATTTGGACTCTTTCATTATTGTGTTCATTGATGATATTCTGGTATACTCTCGCAGCCAGGAGGAACATGCCAAGCATTTGAGGGTAGTGTTGCAAAGATTGAAGGAGAAGAAACTTTATGCAAAGTTCTCCAAGTTTGAGTTTTGGCTTGGCTCGGTAGCATTCCTGAGGCACGTGGTGTCCAGTGAGGGTATTAAGGTAGATCCGAAGAAGATAAAGTCAGTGCAGAGTTGGCCCAGACGGTCCTCAGCTACGGAGATCAGGAGCTTCCTTGGTTTGGCGGGATATTACCGTTGCTTTGTGGAGGGATTTTCATCTATTGCATCGTCCTTGACCAAATTGACTCAAAAGGGTGAGTCATTCAGGTGGTCGGGCGAGTGTGAGGAGAGCTTTCAAAATCTCAAGACGGCTTTGACCATAGCTCCATTGTTAGTTCTGCCATTAGCTTCAGGTTCTTTTACCATGTATTGTGATGCCTCGAGGATAGGCATTGGTTGTGTTTTGATGCAGGAGGGTAGGGTGATTGCCTACGGCTGGAGCCAGTTGAAGACTCATGAGAAGAATTATCCAGTGCATGACCTTGAGTTAGCAGCCATTGTTCACGCCTTGAAGATTTGGCTACATTATTTGTATGGGGTTCATTATGAGATTTATACTGATCACCGGAGTCTGCAGCATCTGTTTAAGCAGAAGGACCTTAATTTGCGTTAGCGGAGATGGTTAGAGCTTCTTAATGACTATGATATCATTATTCTATAACATCCAGGGAAGGCCAATGTGGTGGCCGATGCCTTGAGTCGTCAGGCAGAGAGTTTGCAGAGCTTAGCATATCTTCCGGCAGCAAAGACACCTTTAGCATTAGATGTTCAGGCC
Organism: Nicotiana undulata; assembly: GCA_005239495.1. Taxonomy (NCBI): domain Eukaryota; kingdom Viridiplantae; phylum Streptophyta; class Magnoliopsida; order Solanales; family Solanaceae; genus Nicotiana; species Nicotiana undulata. The sequence goes on along the minus strand of ML254516.1, from coordinate 7,957 downwards.
TTAGCGGTCCAGCTTGTGAGATTGGATATATCGGAGCCTAGACGGGTATTGGCTTGTGTAATCTCCAGGTCTTCTCTTTATGACTGTATCAAGGATAATCAGTATGATAACCCACACTTTCTCGTTCTTCAGGACAGGGTCCGACGGGGTGATGCCAGGGATATGACCATTGGTGATGACGGTGTGATGAGGATGCAGGGCCGGATATGTGTGTCTAATGTAGATGGGCTCCGAGAGTTGATTCTTGAGGAGGCCCATAGCTCGCGATATTCCATCCATACAGGTGCCGCGAAGATGTACCAGAATTTGGGACATTATTATTGGTGGAGGCGGATGAAGAAGGATATCGTTGGATTCGTGGCTCGGTGTCTCAATTGTCAGCAGGTTAAGTATGAGCACCAAAGACCGAGTGGCTTGCTTCAGGGGTTGGATATTCCGTAGTGGAAATGGGAGTGGATAACCATGGACTTTGTAGTTGGGCTCCCATAGACTCCTAGGAAGTTCGACGCTATATGGGTTTTTGTGGATCGGCTGACCAAGTCTGCGCACTTCATTCCTGTTGGTACTACTTACACTTCAATGCGGTTAGCTGAGATTTATTGTAATGACCCGAACGGTCGTTCCATGTGATTAGCCCCGTTATTCCTATTTTTGTCTTGTCATCATGCATTGCTTAGCCTGTTTTTGATGTGTTGGGGTCGGTCGGTTCAGGGTCGGAGTGGTCGTGGTGAGTATTGAGACACATAGTCTCTTAAATTGGCTTAATGGTTAGAAAAGTCAATCGGGAGTTGACTATTAATTAAACGACCTCGGAATGTGGATTTTATGGTTCAAATAGCTGCTTTAGGTGATTTGGGACTTAGGAGTGAATTCGGAATGTTTTTCGGAGGTCCGGAGTAGGATTAGGCTTGAATTGGCGAAATTGAGTTTTTGGCGATTACCGGCCGGCAGTGGAAAATAGGCTATCAAGGTCGGAATGGAATTCCGAAAGTTGGAGCAGGTCTGTAGTGTCATTTCGGACGTGTGTGCAAATTTTCAGATCATTCAAATGTGGTTTGGTTGATTTCGACATCGTGGGTGATTTTCGGAAGTTTTAGGAATCTTAGGCTTGAATCATGGGTTGAATTGGAGTTTCGGTGTTATTTTGGGTGTTCCGAGGGTTCGACTAAGTTTGGGTGACCATTTATGACTTGTTTGTATTTTTGGTTGGGGTCCCATGGGGCTCGGGTTGATTTTGGATAGCCCTCGAGGACTTTGAAGTTGGAAAAGTGTAGCTGAACTGCTGCCGGTGTTTCCCCTCTAGTGTGGCCGCACCTGCGGATGGTTGAGGGCAGGTGCGAGGAAGGGGCGCAGGTGCGGAAGTGGTCCAGTTGAGGGAAGGTCATAGGTGTAAGAGCTGGGTCGCACCTGCGTAGCCGCAGGTGCGAGTTTTTGTTCATTAAGTCAAACGCGCAGGTGCACACCTGGGACCGTAGGTGCGGGTCCGCATGTGCAAGAAAAGGACTGCAGGTGCGGTCATCGCTGGGCAGAAAGTATAAAAACCAGCCTTCGCAAATTTGAGCTATTTCATCAATATTTTCATCTGGGTTTGAGCTTTAAGAGAGGATTTTGAAGGGGGAATTCAAGAGGACTTCATGGGGGTAAGATTTTGAACTTAAAACTCGTTTCTATGTGATTTTTGGACTAATTTAGGGTGAAATTATGGGGAAAATCAGTGATTAGATTGGGGTTTAGGGCTTGGAAACTTGAGACTTTGATTGAAGAATTGAAGGGGCAATCGTGGTCCGATTTTGATGTTCTTGGTAGGTATAGAATTGCGGGAGAATGAGAGTTCTGGTTTTGTGATTTTATCGAATTCCGAGACGTGGGCCCGGGGTCGAGTTTGGCTAATTTCGAGATTGTGCCTAATTGTGATAATTTTCGAATGGGTTTCGTCTCCCTAGCATATTTTGATGTTGTTAATCTGGTTTTGGTAGATTCAGAGCATTCGAGAGGCAAGAGCATCGCGGTGTAGTTTTTGGGCCGGTTTGAGGTAAGTTACGATTGTAACTCTAGACCCGAGGGTATGAAACCCCGGTATTTTGTATTGTTTTGATAAATGAGGTGACGCACATGCTAGGTGACGAGCGTGTGGGTGTGCACCGTTGGGGATTGTGACTTGGTCCATCCCGTAGCGACTATTAAGCCGCGTATTTGATTTGAAACCTTATGATATCCTGTATTTTAGAGACTTATATTTTATTATGGGCTGTATGCCATGTTTGGGGCCTTGTGCCGACCTGTTTATACCCTCAAGGGTAATTTTCCACTATTCTCACACTATTTTTGATAGAAAATTTATGAACTCAGTCATGCTTTATATCTGTTGCTGTTATCACACTGTTTTAGAATACTGAGAGGTATTTTGGGCTGAGTCCCGTGATTTGAGATGAGTTGCCTGAGTGGCTTGTGAGGATGACTGAGTGAGGCCGAGAGCCGAGTATGTGAGGATAGTTATGGATCGGGATGCACGCCGCAACAGATATTATATGGATCGGGCTGCACGCCGCATCAATATATATTATATGGATCGGGCTGCACGCCGCATCAATATATATTATATGGATTGGGCTGCACGCCGCATCAATATATATTATATGGATTGGATTGGGCTGCACGCCACAACAATATAGCGCTTGGGCTATAGAAGCCCCTCCGGAGTCTGTACACCCCAGTGGGCACAGTCGACTATTATATGGATCGGGCTGCACACCGCAACATATGTTATGTGGATCGGGATGCACGCTATAGTGGTTATGTGTATTCATGTTACATGTTGAGTGAGAGTGCTGGGTGTGAGCATTGACTTGTGCTAGTGAAGTCACGAGTGGCTAAGAGACCTTATTTATGAGTGATACTGTGCCCGAGATGCTATAAATTTTGAGATCATTGTTTTTCACTCATTTTACACTGAGTCTCTTTAATAAACGTTGAGTTAATTTTTTACGCAAGTCTAAAAAGGGGAAACTGGAGTTTGCAAAGTATTTGGTAAATGTGGACTTTTGATTTACTCTATTTGCTTTCATTGGCACATGTTTTTATGAAATTATCACTGCACTCAAGTCTTTAGTTACTTACTGAGTTGGCGTACTCACATTACTCCCTGCACCTTTGTGTGTAGGTCCAGGTATCCGATCTAAGCGCTAGCTGATTTCTCTTCTGCTCGGAGTCTGATCAAGGATAGAGGTAGCTTCTCGGCGTCCACAACTTTCCTTCTTTCCTTTCTTAGTTCATAGATTTCTAGTATTTTCTGGATTGTATTAGTAGAAACATGTTATCAGGCATTGTATTTACCTCTTTAGATGCTCATGACAGTTGATTCCGGGTGTTGGGCCATGGTTAGACTTGATTATTCTTGATATTTCTACTGTTAAGTATGTTTTTAAATGGGAACCTTAAATGAAATATTTTGACTTATGATTTTAAACGGAAGGCTTTATATGTTGCTTTCAGAGGTTGGTTAGCCTAGTTTCATGATAGGCGTCATCACGGCCTGTTCTGATTTGGGGTCGTGACATTTACATCCGAGAGATCGTTCGTCTGCATGGTGTCCCGGTTTCCATAATTTCTAATAGAGGTACTTAGTTCACATCGCAATTTTGGAGGGCTGTGCAGCGGGAGTTGGGTACTCAGGTTGATTTGAGCACAACTTTTAACCCTCAGACGGACGGGCAGTCCGAGCGCACTATTCAGATATTGAAGGAAATGTTGCGTGCTTGTGTCATTGATTTCGGGGGTTCATGGACCAGTTTCTACCACTCGCGGAGTTTGCATATAATAATAGTTATCAATCGAGTATTCATATGGCCCCGTACGAGGCTTTATATGGGATGAGGTGTAGATCTCCGGTTGGTTGGTTTGAGCCGGATGAGGTTAGACTCTTGGGTACATATTTGGTGCAGGATGCTTTAGATAAGGTAAAATTGATTCAGGAGCGGCTTCGGACGGAACAGTCTAGGCAGAAAAGCTATGCGGACAGGAAGGTTTGTGATGTATCTTTCATGGTTGGAGAAAAGGTGCTGCTGAAGGTTTCACCTATGAAAGGTGTTATGAGGTTTGGGAAGAAGGGCAAGTTGATCCCTCGGTTCATTGGGCCTTTTGAGGTACTTCAGAGGATTGGGGAGGTGACATATGAGCTTGCTTTGCCACCCAACTTGTCGAGTATGTATCTGGTGTTTCATGTTTCCATGCTTCAGAAGTATGTTAGGGACCCGTCCCATGTTGTGGACTACATCAGGGATCAGATGGAGGTTGATTTGACCTATGATGTGGAGCCAATGACTATTTTAGGTCGGCAAGTTCGAAAATTGACGTCAAAGGATATAGCTTCAATAAAAGTGCAGTGGAGAGGCCAATCTGCGGAGGAGGCCACCTGGGAGACTGAGTGGTAGATGCGGAGAGGATATGCACACCTATTTGAGATTCCAGGTATGTTTCTAGACTCGCTCGAGGACGAACGTTTGTTTAAGAGGGGGAGAATGTAACGACCCAGGCGGTCGTTCCGTGAGTTATTGCCCGTTTTCCCCATTTCTGTTTCTTTAGGTGATGTTCAGTTGTATTGTATGGTATCGGGTTCGGAATGTAATTAGGGAGTCCGTGGTAGAATTAGGCTTAAATTAGCGAAGTTGGGAATTTGGCGATTTTCGGTCGGTAGTGGAATATTAGATACCGGGTTCGGAATGGAATTTCGGAAGTTGGAATAGATTCGTGGTGTCATATTTGACTTGTGTGAAAATAGTTTGAGGATATTCGGACAAGGTTTGATTGGGTTCGGCGTCATTTGTGGAATTTAGGAGTTTGGAGTTCTTAGGCTTGAATCCGAGCTTGATTTGAAGCTATGATGTTGTTTCGAGTGATTTGTAGGTTTGTCTAAGTTTGAATGATGTTATGGGACGTGTTGGTGTGGTTGGTTAAGGTCCCGAGGGCCTCGGGTGTGTTTCGAATAGTTATCGGATGCGTTTAGCTATTGAAAGTAGCTGCTGATGTTGCTAGTGTTGGGTTTCCGAAGTTGGGAGTGCAGACCGGGCATGATTTATGCGGACAACGGAAGATTTCCGCGGTGGCGGTAAGGTTCCGCGGTCAGCGGTGAAGGATGGTGCGGACAACGGAAAATGCGATGCGACCGCAGGAGCTGGAGACTTTCGCGGCCACGGTGGGTCGCGGACCGCAAAGCGGTGAGCGCGAGGCGGTGGAATTCGGTGGTCAGCGAAATGAGGATCCGACGGGTACACTATAAATACAAGGTTCAGGGTTTTATTTCATATTTTGACCTAGAGAGCTCGAGTTTTGGCGAAAGTGATTCTAACTCGGATTTGGCTAAAATACATGAATATGTCATGGAATTCATCATTTGATTAGTGAATTGGGATGAAAATTGGAAAAAATTGTGGAAACTTCATAAAATAGATTTTTGAGAGTTGAATGTCTATTCGAAGTCGGATTTTGATAAATTTGCTATGGTTGGACTCGTGAGTGAATGGTTCCTTAGTTTTGTAACTTTTATCGGATTTCGAGACGTGGACCTGGGGGCCGGGTGTAGCCAATTTCGGGATTTTTTAATCTAAATTGATAATTTTCATATGGGATTCATTCCTTTAGCATGTATTGATGATAATCTACCAATTTTTGATAGATTCGGAGCATTTGGAGGTCGAATTAAGGGGCAAGAGCATCGCATACTAGAGTTTTGTCCGGTTTAAGGTAAGTAACGATTGTAAATCTAGTCCTGAGGGTATGAAACCCCGGATTTCATACTATTTTTACTTTATTGAGGTGACACACATGCTATGTGACGGGTGTGTGGGTGTGCACCGTTAGAGATTGTAACTTGGATCGTCCCGTAGCAACTGTAGAGTTGCATATTTTGATTAAAGTTGTATAATAGCTATGTCTTTTAGAAAGAATTCTTATAACTTGCCATATTTGGGGCCTTGTGCCAACACTATTTGGACCTTCAGGGGTATTTTATTACTATGCTCACACTGCTTTGATTTGAAATCTACACCAGTCATGATTTTTACCTATTTACTGTTTAGTCCAGTTTCATTACTCTACTTTGATGCATATGAAAGTTATTTTGGGCTGAGTCCCCAGATTTACTGAAATGCCCGAGTGGCTTGTGAGGTTTATGACTGAGTGAGGTCGAGGGCCTGATATGTGAGGATATGATATGGAACCGGGCTGCACGCCACATCATGTTTGATATAGGCCGAGGGGCTGAGTGATGTATGCCATGATTTTGCTTGATATAGCGCTTGGGTTAAAGGACCCCCTCTGAAATCTGTACACACCCCTAGTGAGCGCAGGTACCTACCGAGTGCGAGTTTCGAGTGCCGAGTGACGAGTGACTGGGAGGCATGAGTGATGGTGAGGTATGCTCGAGAGGCTGATATGAGTGATTGTGACGTATGCCCAAGGGGCTGTTGATGAGAGACTGTGAGGCTTGCCCGAGGGCTGTTTATGAATGATATTTCTTTTTTTGCCCAAGGGGCGTGTTTATGACATCAGTATTTTTACTCTATTTTTATATTGAGCCTCTATTGAAACTGTTGGAAAAAATATTTATACATGTTTTCTATCGAAACTGGAGTTTTTATGAGATGTTCTGACTCGAACACCAATTTGACCTTATGTTGTTTCACTGAGATTTTATATTATGAACTTTATGCAATTTTACTGCTCGTCACTGCCACTTAGTCTTTATTTATGGTTGTTACTTACTAAATTATCGTACTCACGTTACTCCCTGCACCTTGTGTGCAGATCCAGGTGTCACGGGGCGTTCAAGTGAGTGTTGATTTATCCATAGCTGATCTCGGAGTTAGCAAGGTAGCTGCATGGCGACCGCAACCTTGCTCTCTATCATGACCCAAAAGGTCATCTTATGTAATATAAGCTATATCTGTGTTTCGAGGCTTCGAGAGCCTCCGTTAGTCTCACCTCGATATGCGTGCGCAGCCCGGGCATGTAGCCGGGAAGCTATTATGTGAAAATTTGATAAAAATGAGTTTTGATAATTAATAAATGAATATAGTTGACTTTGGTCAACATTTCTGGTAAACAGACCCGGACCCGTGATTCGACGGTCCCGGAGGGTCCGTAGGAAAATATGGGACTTGGGCATATGCTCGGAATCGAATTCCGAGGTCCCAAGCCCGAGAAAAGAATTTTTAAAAGAAATTGTTTTCTGAAAATAATAAAGGATTGTGAAAAACCGTGTTACGGGGTCCGTATTATGGTTTCGGAGCCCGGAACAAGTTTATTATATATGACTTGTCTTATTTGTAAAACTTGGTAAAAAACGGGCGTGAATTGAATGGTTTCGGATCAAAATGAGGTTTTGAGGTTGTAAAGAATTTGAAATGCGACTTGGAAAGTGATGTTATGTTCCCGAGGTCCGAATGAGATTTCGAGACCGGGAATAGTACCGTGATGTCATGTATAACTTATCTGCAAAGTTTGATGCCATTCCGAGCAGTTTAGGCCGGTTCGGTGTATTGAAATGAATTCTAGAATCTTAAGTTCTTAAGATTTGATTAAATAAGTTCGGGGTTTGATTTCGAGTTCCGCTGCTGTTTTTCGTGTTCCGAAAGTTCGAGCGAGTCCGCTTAGTGATTTAGGACTTGTTGGTAATTATGGACGGGGGCTCGGGTGGGCCTAGGTGCCTCGCGGACCCCGCGCGAGGCCAAAAACCAGCAAAAACCACTACTGGTGCACAACAGGTGGTGTGACCGCAGGTGCGGTTGCCCAAGACCGCAGGTGCGATCATTTTTCCGCACCTGCAGTACCGCAGGTGCGATCTTTTATTCGCAGGTGCAAGATTCGCCCAGTAATTTTTCCTCTTAAGTCCAAAACTGTAGACATTACGGGACTTTCCCAAGTTTTCACTTCTTCCTTCTTCCCCACAGCCCCTTAGCCA
>ML254514.1:0-17773 GCA_005239495.1 Nicotiana undulata | reverse complement strand
ATTGAATCATGAAGACTCCGTGGTGGATGGTATTATTGAAAGCACCCACGCCCTTCAAGGCATAGGGTCTTATTCCTATGCTCCAAGAAAATTGCCATTGGACTTGGAGAACCGGAAGACTCCACCAACAAAGCCATCTATTGAAGAACCTCTGAATCTGGAGTTGAAGACACTTCCTTCCCATCTCAGGTATGAATATCTTGGTCCCTCATGTACTTTACCCGTTATTCTTTCCTTTTGCTTAACCCAAGTACAGGTAGACTCAACTTTGAAAGTGCTAAGGAGGAAGAAGAAAGCAATCGGGTGGACTTTGGGGGATATTCGGGGTATTAGCCCCGCCTTTTGCATGCACAAAATCATATTGGAGGATGGGGCCAAACCCTCCGTGGAACATCAAAGAAGACTCAATGAAGCTATGCAAGAGGTAGTGAAGAAGAAAATTATAAAATGGCTCGATGCGGGAGTTGTCTATCCAATTTCGGATAGCGCTTGGATCTCTCCGGTCCAATGCGTTCCGAAAAAGGGTTGTATGACGGTAATCAAAAATGACAAATATGAGCTCATTCCCACAAGAACGGTTACCGGATGGCGGGTGTGTATGGACTGCCGCAAGCTCAACAAGGTGACCCGCAAAGACCATTTTCCTCTACCATTCCTGGATCAAATGTTGGATAGGATCACGGGTCGGGCCTTCCATTGTTTTCTCGACAGGTATTCTGGATATAATCAAATTTTGATCACCCCGAAGGATCAAGAGAAGACTACTTTTACTGCCCATATGGCACTTTTGCCTTCGCTCGTATGCGATTCAGGCTTTGCAACGCCCCGGCCACTTTCCGAAGATGTATGATGGCAATCTTCACCGACATGGTAGAGGACTTTCTTGAAGTGTTTATGGACGACTTTAGTGTCGTTGGGGATTCTTTCGACGAATGCTTGGGTAATCTTGATAGGGTCCTTGCTCGGTGTGAAGAAACGAATTTGGTCTTGAATTGGGAAAAATGCCACTTTATGGTGGAAGAAAGAATCGTGTTAGGCCATAAGATTTCAAGAAATGGCATTGAGGTCGACAAAGAAAAGATAGAGGTTATTTCAAAGTTGCCACCACATACTTCAGTGAGAGGAGTCCGGAGTNGCCATGCCGGTTTTTACCGGCGCTTTATCAAAGACTTCTCTAAGGTGGTGAATCCATTGTGCAAGTTGCTTGAGAAGGATGCTAAATTCAATTTTGATGAGCATTGTATGCATGCTTTTGAACTCTTAAAACCCAAGCTCACTACTACTCCCATCATCACGGTGCCAGATTGGAGTGCACCCTTTGAACTTATGTGTGATTCAAGCGATGTTGTTGTGGGTGCTGTTCTTGGACAAAGGGTGAACAAAAATTTTCACCCAATCTACTATGCCAGCAAGATAATGAATTCAGCTCAAATGAACTACACAGTCACAGAGAAGGAGCTTCTAGCTATAGTCTTTGCCATGGAGAAATTTCGCCCTTACTTGATGGGTGCCAAGGTCATAGTTCACACTGACCATGCGGCACTCAGGTACCTCATGACCAAGAAGGATTCCAAGTCAAGGCTCATGCGTTGGGTGTTGCTACTACAAGATTTTGATTTAGAGATCGTGGACCGAAAAGGGAGTGAGAATCAAGTAGCCGATCATTTGTCCCGGTTGGAGGAACAAGGACGTCCTTGTGAAGGAATTGAGATCAATGATAGTTTCCCGGATGAACAACTCCTTTCAATGTCAATGCAAGAGATTCCATGGTTTGCGGATATTGCTAATTACCTCATCACCAGAGTTGTCCCTTGTGATCTCTCTTCAAACCAAAGGAAGAATCTTAGAAGGGACAACTTGGATTTCTATTGGGATGAGCCTTATCTATTCAAGATTTTCACCGACGGGGTGATCCGGAGATGTGTACCGGAAGAAGAGAAACTATATATCCTTGAGTCTTGCTACTCCTCTCTTTATGGTGGTCATCATGGAGGGGCAAGAACGGCCTCTAAAGTGCTTAGTTGTGGGTTCTTTTGGACCACTTTGTATAAGGATGCTAGCGATATAGTAAAAAGGTGTGATGAATGCCAAAGAGCCAGGGTAATTTCCAAGAAGGACGAGATGCATCTAAATTCAATTCTTGAAGTGGATATCTTTGACGTTTGGGGCATCGACTTCATGGGGCCATTTGTGAGTTCATGTGGGAACACGCACATCTTGGTAGCGGTTGATTATGTGTCTAAGTGGGTGGAGGTCGTGGCCTTACCAAATAATGAAGCGTGGAGTGTGATAGCCTTTCTTAAGAAGAATATCTTTACTAGGTTTGGCACTCCACGAGCCATCATCAGTGACGGGGGGTCACATTTTTGCAATAAAGCCTTCGACTCCTTACTTTCCAAGTATGGGGTCAATCATAAAGTCACTACCCCGTACCACCCTCAGGCTAGTGGCCAAGTGGAAGTATCTAACAGGGAGATAAAGAGCATTTTATCCAAAACGGTCAATGCCAATAGGACCGACTGGGCCAAGAAATTAGATGATGCTCTTTGGGCTTACCGAACTACTTACAAGACCCCAATTGGGATGTCCCCGTATCGTTTGGTCTTCGGAAAAGCTTTCCACCTTCCGGTGGAATTGGAGCACAAGGCTATGTGGGCCTTGAAAAAGTTGAATTTGGAATAGGATGTAGCTGCAAATCTTTGGGTGGAGCAATTGAATGAGTTGGATGAGTTTAGATTCCATGCGTACTCCAGTTCGTCCTTGTATAAGGACAAAATGAAGTACCTACATGACAAATATGCTCGAGGTAAAGAGTTCAAGGTTGGAGATTTGGTATTATTGTTCAATTCTCGGTTGAGGTTATTCCCGGGAAAACTCAAATCCAAATGGAGCGGACCTTTTGAAGTGGTATTTGTTACTCCGTTTGGGGATCTTGACCTCAAGAACAAAAGTGGTGAAGTTTTTAGAGTAAATGGTCACCGGGTCAAGAACTATCTTGGCAAGGTTGATGACAACCACGTGGTGGCACTTCTTCATTTGAAATGATCTTGGTAACATGCGTCGTGCCGCAACGTTAAATCAGGCGCTTCATGGGAGGCAACCCATGTGTCTTTATTTTTGTTTTCTTCTGTTTTCCTTGGTAGAATAGGATTTTTTTTTGCACTAACTGGTTTTTGGATGTTGTAGGATGATTTTGACACAGGAAATTTGGCTAAGTATAGAAAAACAGGTCTCTGAACCTTGCTTCGCGGCCTTGGTCATCTTTTCGCGATCCGCGAAGGCAAGTTACTGCAAAGTGCCTCTCTGAACATGCCTCACCGCGGCCGCGATCAAATTTTTGCGGACCGCGGTGACTCCTTGCCTGAGCCCAGCATAAGTGACTGACCGCGGACCGCGGTCGATTTTTCACGGTCCGCGATAGGTAAGATGGGTGGTCCCCAACTCTTCTCTATAAATAGGCATTTAGGGTTTCATTTCTTACTTTACGCACTTCAATTTCTCAGAGCATCCTTGGACTGTGTTTTTATCTTACATCCTCTGAACTACATTGCACTCTTTCAAATCATCATCCAAGCATCTAGTAAGTGTAATTGTGATCAATTAACTTCTTAATTTCTTTATTTTCCTCATTAATTGATAGATGTTTCTCTTCTTTTTCTTAATTTTTCACCTTTAGGCTTTAAAAATGTTAGGGATAATCCAAAATGTTCATTTTAGACCCTTTGGAATACAATTACACTGATAAAACATGTAGAGATTAACTAAATGAACATTTGAGCATGAAAATGATAAAAGTTTGAAAACCCTAGGCAATTACTATTTTCGCGGACCGCGGTACCTGTGTGATGCAGCCCTTACCTAATTTTCGTGGACCGCGGTCGATGTTTCACGGTCCGTAGTCCCTATTATTCAATAAGGCAGCTCTATGATCCTGATGCACCACGGCCGCGGTCACTTTTTCGCGGTCTGCGGTGTGAAGGTTCAGAGACTTAAGTTCTTCAGGGGTTACCCACCGCGGTCCGCGGTTGATTTTTCGCGGTCCGCGGTGACCTTTCAACTGAGCATCTGGTCCTTAAGTTCAACTGTAAGTGTTTGTGCAACAGTGTTTTTTTTATACTAACCATGTTCACCTGTGATTACTTTGCAGCCAATGGTTCAATCACGAGGCGGTGGGCGAAAACAAACTGGTCGAGGAGATCCTCAAAGGGGGAGAGGCCCGGGGGCACCTAGGCAACCCTCCAAAGTCACAATTCCTCCTCAATCATCCCGACGGGTTACTCATGCTAGAGACTCCCCTACTTCACCATCGGGGAGTGAGTATGCACCATCGGAGGAGACCTCATCACAGTCATCTCCTTTGGACCCTGCCTCCTCTCCCCCAGCCCCATCTCAAGCAGCTGAATCAGCCTCTAGTGGCCATTCATACTCTACTTCTCCTACAGCCTCCCTATCTGGGGAGAACTCAAGTGAGGATGATGGGGATGCAACAGCGGTTAAGGGGGTCGAGCGTACTCGGATGTTTGGAAAGACCGGTTTGTCAGTGAGCCGGCTTTTCATAGGTTCAGAGAGTTGTGGACCACACGTTCACTCATACTGGAGCGAACATTCGCACTCAAGGAGTTGTCGTCCCACAACCCCGAGGTGAAGCGGCAGTTCAAGGAACAGATAGGTTGTCTCTACTTCAAGGAGTTCCTCCTGGATGCAAATGAGCATATTGTGAAAGAGTTCTACACCAACTTGCTATTTCTTGAAAAGGACTCAAAGGCATCCAAAGTCCGAAATTTGACAGTGTCGTTTGATGGGCAATCTATTAATGAATATTTTGAGATGGACGATGTGGATGACTCTTTATACTGAGAGAAGCATGCAGAAAAGGATACAGCTCGGAATTGGTTAGCTATGCACTTGGCTAGGCCCGGGGAGACTCCAGATTGGCTACCTGCTGGAAAGACTATTTCCAGGAAGACCCTTAATTTTGAAGCTAAGGGGTGGGAGACTTTTGTGTGCTGCAGGCTGGATCTAACACACCATGAAGCCACACTTTCCCTCAGTCAAGCTATGCTGGTTGCTTCTATTATGGCTGGGTACCCCATCAATGTGGGGAATGTTATGTCCGAGGTCATCAGTCGGGTCGTCAGACAAGGTGATACATCTTACCCTTGTCCTCATTATCTGACTATGTACTGTGAATACCAAGGGGTGACCAAGAAGCGCTTTGACACAAAAGTCAAGACCACAACAACCTTTTCTTGGTATGATTTGCTGGATGATGACAACCCCAAGAAGAAGTCCAAGGGTAAGTCCATTGCCTCCACTAGCCAGTCTAAAGAGCCAGTGGTGGTGGTGGAATCATCTCTCCCCCAGCCGGCTATTCCAGAGGAGGATCCAGGTCCTTCTACCTCCACCGCTCTAGACATTCCCTCCACCATAGCCTATCCTATGACTACCCACAGGCTCAATCAGACATTGACAAGCATCAACAACTGGATGCAGTCAGCGACTACAAAGCTGTCTGCAATCTCTACGTATATAGCAGCCCCAGCTACTACTCCCCCACCTCAGGTACCACAGTTCGTTGAGGACGCACTAAAGGAGATTCTGGAAAACCAGAGGAAGATCTTGGAGGCGGTGGGAAAACATGAGACCGCATTGGCAAAGCTGGCAAATGAAACAAAGAAGCTGTAGAAGACTCGTGCTTCAAAGGAGTCGGTGGCTGAATTGAAGAAAGAGGTGGACAAGCTCAAGGGGGATCAGATACCTCTGGAGATGTTACTAGCAGACCCCACAGAGCAAAAGTCAGAGCAGCAGCCAGTGCAAGAGGAAGAGAGGGAGAGGCCAACGAAGAAGAGGAAGGTCCTGTTCCGTACAGAGGGCATTATACTTGTGCTGGCAGACCCTCCCACACAGAGTCAGGCTTTCGAGCAGACACAGGCCCAGAGCTAGGAGGCCCAGACCACCAAAGCTCCACCACAGGCACCAGTAGACCCAGTCCCACCACAGTCCCAGGCACAGGCAGGCCATATACCATCCCAGGCACAGGCAGACCCTATACCATCTCAGACACAGCAGCATGGACAACAGCAGGCCGAGGGCCAATAGGGAGTTTTCTTTACTCTCTATCTTGCTCCCATATTTTTGTGCACTCTTTTTGATACATAGCATTGGGGACAATGCTATCTCTTAGTTGGGGGAGTGGCCCTATAGGCATTTCATTTAAATGATAATCGGGTTGTATAATGCAGACAATTTTTCTTTCGTTTCCTTATGTTTTATTTTCCATTTTGGCTTGTAAATAAGTTTACTATCCTAGTACTTTTATAACTTCTTACTTTTTGGTATGTATAAGTTAACTCTTCATTGTAAATATTCATCCTCTATGTATATTCGTCTAATTCCCCTCATGTACATATTCATTATATCCCATGCATGTTACTTTACGCACTTTTTCGGTTTTATAGCTTCTTATTTTTCTTTCTTAGCTTCTTTTTTTGAATTTCGCATGAGCAATAAACCTTTGGTTTTATTAACGCCAAGGTTCTTTCCAAAGGTGAAATTTATGTGAACCGGGTGGCTTTTCCCAAGGATGGATGGTGTGACAACCTTCTTAAAGGTTTGAGTCTGTTTTTCTCTTTTTGGTCTTGTTTTTCTTCTTTTTTCTTTTTCTAGTGAATGAATAACGGTGCCTCGAGAAAAGCTTCACTTGGGCCTAACAGAGTTACCTTTGTTCCCATGGTCAAAGACAAACCGTTGTGTATAGGATGGTGATAGTGACGATCTTGAGACTCTTGTGTTGGCCGATAATCATCAGGTGGTTCTTGGGGACCATTTTGCTACTCAAAACACGACTAAGGTCGTTGTGGGCCCTCGACTCAGTTTTTGCAGCAATCCCCTAGCATTGAGGGGTGAGAAATTCGAAATTTCAAGTCCAAGTCCCGTGCCACTAGTCTAGAACTTGCCCTGAGTGTTGTCTAGGCGAAATTCTAGGTGCAATTTGACTTGAGAAGTGACTATAGGCCTTCCTTGGCTTGAACAACACATTTTAAACACTTCCATGGCCTTCCAAAGACAAATTCCCAAGTCAACCCTTTTGAGCTTTAAACCCTTTCTTTCAAAAACCAAGCTACAAGCCTTCAACCATTCTTTTACCCTCTCTTGGCACCCAATCTTTCCTTGGCGCTTGGCAAAAAGCATAAGTTTGGGGGAGAGACGAGGGATGTGATGAAGGGAAAAAGAAGTCACAAAATAAAGAAAAGAAAAGGGGGCAATGAAAAAGAAAGAAAAGAAAAGAATGAACAAAAAGAAGAAATACAGGGAATTGATGAAAAAGTGTTACCAAAGGTTTGGAATGCATAAAAGGAAGAAAAGTGGCTAGAATGAACAAAAAGAAGAAATACAGGGAATTGATGAAAAAGTGTTACCAAAGGTTTGGAATGCATAAAAGGAAGAAAAGTGGCTAGAATGAACAAAAAGGCGTGACAGTGTGTCTCTCCAACCCTACACAAAGATAAAATGACTCAAGAGTCAAGAAAAGGTGAGAACAGTTAAAAATGAAGTGCTTAAGGAAAGATAGAACTCACTCTGACCAAATACTTCATACCCTTAACCAACAGCCTTTATCATGTTTCCACAAAAGCCATGTATGATCTCAAGTCGAGTGAAGCCTATATTAGTGGTGATTTACACAAAGGGAAAGCCTATGGTACTATGAGCCGGACTTGGGACTTTTTCTTTGATGAGAGGTGAGCGATTTCCCATATTCCTCGTTCTGAGCGTTATTATTCTAAAAGGTGATGTGCTTAGAGAAAGTCGCGGAATAAGAGTCTGGGATCAACACTGACTGAGGTGGTAGTTAGAGTCTCACTAATGAGTTGGAACAACCCTCGAAGCTCTTGTATCACACTTGAAACTATGGTTTTAAAAGGTTCAAACATTGTCAATGATGCATGTGCATTAAGGGCTATGGTTAGTCCCAATTGATGTTAATTGAGGTCACCATTAGGACAGCCATATTTTCTTGGAAGCTACCATAGGGGTGGGACTTATTTTGTTTGCTTGAGGACAAGCAAGAGCTTAAGTTTGGGGGGGTTGATAACTTGGATTTTTGCCTTGTTTTCCGTTCTTCTAGACCTAAGTTTTGGTTATAATTATATACAAAGTAGCCCCGAAAACTTATAGGTTGTGCTTGATGCAATATTGAACCAGAAATGATGACATTCAGTCAAAAATAGGCTCAAAACAGGAGTGAATCTGGCACAAGCACCAAGGACAACAAAAATTGATCAAGTAAAAAGCCACTGCGGCCGCGGTCCTTATTTCGCGGTCCGCAGTGAAATGATTCAGAGAGGTGGATTTCTTAGGTCAGCTCACCGTGGTCCGCGGTCCTCATTTCGCGGTCCGCGGTTCCAAGCTTTAGAGAGGTGGAATTCAAGGCTTATCTCATCGCGGCCGCCGTACATATTTCGCGGACCGCGGTCGTGTTTTCGCGGTCCGCAGTGGACCCGCAGGGGCATTTTTGTCCGAAATTCTGGCAGACTATAAATAGCTTATTTTGTAATTTCTTTAGGTATCTTGTAATTTCTGAAGTAGAGAGCACGTGAATACTTTTGGGTTTTCATCTTTTTAGCTTTATTATTGTATTTTTAACATTGAATCTTCAATATCTTTGTTAAGAATCAATTAATGGGTTCTCTTTCTTCTCTATCTTTGATTATGAGTAGCTATATCCATTAGCTAGGATTGTGGCTCAACCCTAGTGTGGGTATATAATGGGTTTTTGAACTTAAGGTTGGGAAATTAATGGGTGTTGGCTATTTAGGCTAATTGAGGGTTCTTATTGCCATAATTAGTGGTTGCAAACACTAATTAGCCTTTCCATGACTTGGATCCTTCTTGATAAAGAGGACTTGAGTCTAGAAAATTAGCCTAATAGGAAATTAGGGCATTATCAAGAGATTGGCAGTCCCAATCAATTGGGTTAAACCCAGAAACGGTAAAACCCTACTTGATCCCTAATTAACGGGTTAAACCTCGAGAGAGTAATACCCTACCTAAACCTCAATTTCTTGATTAATTGACACCCAATTGGCCTCGAGAGAGTTAATTAGGGTAAAGCCACTCAAACTACCGAGAGGTATAGAGTGGGTATGTCCGTGCATTGGCTATAGATGTATCCCAAATAAATATCCCGGCCTTAGAATTGAAATCCGTTATGTATCCACCTAGGCAAGGGTCACGACCCCACTGCCTTTATCATCATCAGAAAACAACACCAAAAACAATATAGCCATTACTTAGCATACAATCAATAGAATATAATTAGCATAGCTCAAACCAAGCAAATGTTTAGAAGTGCAATTAGAAACACTCAACCCTTCTAGATTACTTGGACACTCACTCCCATTATAGACTCCATGTGGATTCAGTCCCGACCATTCAGGTAAAAGCTACATGATCCTTGCCTTCCTATTTATATAGTAGTGTGGGTGAGGCGTGATCACTAACCAGTCAAGAAGGCGACTTGGGAGTCCGAGGAGGACATGCGGAGCAGATATCCACACTTATTCAGCACTTCAGGTATGATTCTAGACCCGTTCGAGGACGAATGTTTGTTTAAGAGGTGGAGAATGTAACGACTCGACCATTCGTTTAGCGTTTTAGGACCCCGTTCCCCTAAATGATACTTCCCGTAGTTGATTTTAATGATTTATGACTTGTGGGGACGGGTGGTTCGGAATCTGGAAGAGTTTGGAATGGTATAGGAACACTTAGTTCCTTAAGGTTGGCCTTTAAGGCCAAGTTTGACTTCGGTCAACATTTTGAGTTAACGACCTCAGAATCGAGTTTTGACCATTCCGATAGCTTTGTATGACTATTTCGGACTTGGACGTATGTTTGGAATAGGTTTTGGATGACCTGGGAGCATTTCGGCACCCAATAGAAAAATAAGAATTTCCTTAAGTTCATATTGTGGTTTGGGACATGTTTTTATGTTATCGAGGTCAGAACGGAATTTCGAAATCGGAAATAGTTCTGTTATGTCGTTTATGACTTGCTTGCAAAGTTTGGTGTCATTCCGAGTAGTATAGGTCAATTCGGCGCATTGTTAGCGAATTCAAGAACTTAAAGTTCTTAAGTTTGATTCTAGGGGTTTTGAGGTGTGATTTTCAGTTTTGGCATTGTTTTGGGTGTTCCGAAGGCTCGAGCGAGTCCGTATTATGATTTGGAACTTGTTGGTATATTTGGACGGGGGCTCGGGTGGGCCCAGGTTCCGCTTGGGCACAAAATAAGGCCAAACACCCGCAGCTATAACTGCTGGTGCACCAGATCTGGTGTGACCGCAGGTGCGATTGCCCAGTCGCAGGTGCGGGACCGCTTCTGCGGTCCAAGCCTCGCATGTGCGGCTTCAGGTGGGCTGCCCTTTTCTCGCAGGTGCAGATCAAGATCCGCAGGAGCGGAACCGCAGGTGCGGACTCCTCTCCGTAGGTGCGAGCCCTAGTCCCCTTGTCCAATTCCGCAGGTGCGAGACCCTTCCCGCAAGTGCGATACCGTAGGTGCGGTCCTTGAGCCGCAGGTGCGGAATGCCTATAGCCAGAGAGGTCTTTTAAAATACGGGAAACCTCCATTTTTTAACACTACACCTTCTTCCTTGGGTGATTTTGGGCATGCAAAAGGGACCAACGACCTAGCTACTAAGAGGTAAGTAATTTCCACCCTAATGTTGGTTTAATACATCAATTCCTAGGTAGATTAACACCCTAATTAGTGTAAATCAAGGGGTAGAGTAAAAACCTAGGGCTTTATGAATTTTAGAGAATTTCCCCACGAATTAGCTATGAAATCATACAAAAATTATATATTAATGATCCTTAGGTTATGGGTAAGTGATTCCTTCAAAAATTTCCGGAATCCGAGCATGTGGGCCTGGGGGTGTATTGTGGGATTCTTCAAAGTAAGATGAAATAACTTAGTAAATAGGAGAATTCCATACTTTTGAGTATAAATTGACGTATTTATGTAACATTTGACTAGTTTCGAGTCCCTGGAAGACAGGTTTGGAGTTTCGGGCGCATTCTTGACCCGGAGAGTAGGTTCGACACGAGGTGAGTCTCTTTTCTAACCTTGTAAGAGGGAATTGTCCCCATAGGTGAATTAAATAACTATGTGCTAATGTTTGTGGGGACTACGTACGTACGAAGTGACGAGAGTCTGTACGTAGTGACTATTATTGTTATGTACGGGTAGTTAGGCTCACACCATGCCTTGTGATTTTCCTCAATTTGAGTTATATGCCTTTATGAATTCATATTATACGTAACTTGTTTTCCTGAAAATCATGGAATTGGTAAATTAAGGGAATTTGTTCATTTAAAGGAAAATAAATTAAGGAAAAATGTTGTGTGTGCATGTGACCGCTTCGCAAATTTATATTCCGCGAGCGGAGTGTTATTTCCGACACTCTCATGGGAGCGGGTCGTACGCCACGGCAGGTTGATAGATGCATCGATGATTCGAGCCGATCGACCCTTCGGCAGTGCACGGATATGGTTATTATGATGGCTCAGGCTGGCTATCTTTTATCTCGTTATGCGTATGCTAATTTGATAATGATTTCATAAATATGAATTGATAGATATCTGGGGGGAAACGAAGTTAGTGATTGTTTAATTGTTTTTCAGCATTTATTTGAATTGCGACTACCTTTGTTAATTACTGACTTATTATCCTCATATGCATGTTCCCTTTATCATATCCTGCTTAATTATATTGTTGGAACCTATCAAGTGTCAAGTCGACCTCTCGTCACTACTTCTTCGAGATTAGACTGGATACTCACTGGGTACATATTTAATTATGTACTCATGATATGGTTCTATACTTAATTGTACAGGTCCTGAGGCTGGTGCATTTGGTTATCAGACCGGAGCTCGATCTTGAGAGTATATTCTGGACCTGACTTCATGGTGAGCTGCTTTCCTTTGGCGTTTCTCAGCAGCACTTTGGAGTTGTCTTTTGTTATTTTTCTCTACTTCCTTCAAACAGTAGAATAGTTATTCTATCTTTTGTATATTCTACTAGTATGCCTGTAGACTCGTGACACTAGTTCCTGGCACACGGGCAGTAGACATTTCATATTTTTGGGTATGTATGTATGTGTATATATATATATATATAATATATATATATATAATATATATATATATATATATATATATATATATATTGGTCCAGGATCCTTTTATGGTTACCTTTGTTTACGTTGATTAATTTAACCATTTCCACTTAATGCTACAAACTTAAAATTCAACAAGTATTGGAATGTTTTACCAAATAAAGGAAATTTACAAGAAATTCAAATGTTGGCTTGCTTGACCGCGGTGTTGGGCGCCATCACGACCTGAGTTAGAATTTCGGGTCGTGACAGACTATTAGTATGATTAACTACTAAAAAATAAGCAATTAACAATTGATCACAAAAGACAGCAAATGATCAACAAAGAAATACCAATGAGAGAAATAAGGATAATTGACTAGACATGTGCAAGATAATTGACTCGGGATCCACTTCTTGAGTTAATTCACTCTATAATATTGTTGATTCTCACGAATTCAACCAATATCAGATTACACTTGAAGCTAATGGTCCTCTTTCAATTAAACGTTAATTTCAGTAATTAATCCAACTGAAGCACGATAAATATATGCAACAATAAAATGATGGTTATGATCTAGAGAGTAATTTCTCATTAATATTCCCCTATTTTCTAGTTCGATTAATAATTCAAGAGGCTCTTTCGATTACTTATTTGAATCACGAATTTAAACTAGAGCATAAGATTTGAAATTCAATATCAAACTCCTCCTTCAATTAAGAAAAATAATAAATAACTCCGCAATACGATTTAAATATCCATCAATTAATTCTAACAATTAACAAGAATCTAATCCCTAATCAAGTTATCGAAACACCGTATCTGTCAACACCCTAATAGAAATTACTCTATAGCAATGAAGTTTGCATCTCAATAAGGTTCAAAACAAAGAAAACATAAGTTTTAATGATTCGATACAAACTCCCTTATTGCACCGATTGTAGGTTGAAATATTGATGAATTCTTGAGTCTTCTTGTCTTGGTTGGTTCTCCAATCTTTTGTAGGTCAAAAGTCCTTCAAACAACGTGTTTTCACTGTATTATACCAAGTAGGAAAGAACTAGGACAATACTATCCTCTTCGAGCCGAAGTGGGAAAACTTGCAAGCTTATTACACTTCATGCGTCGCACAGCGCGTCGTAGGATGCATCTCATCAATGTTTTTTTTACTCAGTTGCAAACACTCTAAACTTTGCATGTCTGGCAGAATTTTACCTTAGTACGTCACAGGCTGCTCTGAACTTGTCAAACTTCTAACGCATATTTGCACTAATGCGTCGGACCTTAGTGCGTTCCGTTAGTGCATTTGTTATGGCCCTTGCACTTTCTTCCCACTTTCATGTAAAACACCTGTCCACGATCCCGAATGCAATCATGGTTTAGTTCTCAGACTTCAAAGCTCTAATTATCCTTTTAATTCGGGAATCATTTCCTACAAGGCATAAAACATGTAATAAGTGAAAATCACCATTGTTTAAGCTCAAACACACATAAAATGCAGTAATGAGTGTAAACTATGGCTAAAACACAAGTTTCCATCCCACCATCAACACCCCACATTTAGACCATTTCTCGCCCGCGAGCAATCAAATTACACTTAACATACAGACGACTGTTTAACCAAAGAATAAGATCCTTTGACTAAAGCTTAATTTAGGATAAACTCAGGGTACTGATAATCGAATTAGTAAAATAAAGAATAAAGTAGTAATAGTTTTGAGAGCAATATGCAAAGAATAAAAATAGCTTCGTATCCGAGAAATCAGATGATCCTGTTTATTACATTTTTATCCCTTTTATAGGGATATTCTCCTAGTACAACGTTTGGATTTCTGTCATGATAGCCTATTTAATGATTAATTATTACACTAATGAGGCGTTACAATGGTGAATAGTAACTGTTATTTTAGGAGTTACATAACGTACAAGACATTGATTGCTGATCTTCGAATCTGCCCATTATTGCGTCCGGATTCGTTGTGACCGTGTCTCTTCTTCTTTGATGATCTTTCCGCGGCTAATTCCTTGTATTGACCGTACCTTTTTATCCCGTGTCCACGTGTGATATTTTATTTGGTCCACCTGGCTGGCTGAGTCATCCAAAATTTGTACACGTATGAGGCTATATTTTTTACCAATACAGATAGTCCCCCCACTTGCCATGTATTGAGCGTATAATACTTGGTAAGTGGATACACATTTATGGCGGGAATATTTTTCCGCCGCTTTACCTCGAAACCTTGTATTCTTTTATGGACGCATGCGTCGTACATCACTTCCATTTAATGCTTCTTCCACGTGTTCATTTCTGATTGGTTCTAAAACGACCCGGCGCCTTTTAGGGCTTTTTGCGGTTGCATCAGTCCCGAAGTGACACTTTTAATTATGACTTTCCATCATTACCTTTCTAAGTTTTGACGGTCGCCATTAGGTATAAAATAGTCGTCTTCTTTCCTTCCTTTTTTATGAAAGATTTCCATAACTTAATCTTTTCTTTGTGTGAAAGAATTTCTTCTTTGTTTTCATAAATATGTCTTCCTCAGGACAACCTAAGGAGGTTATTGACGTTGAAGTTTTGGCTTCTTCTTCTGCTCCGTCTAGGAGTCGGAGAGGTGGCCGTCTAAGGAACCTAGGACATACCTCTACTAGAGGTTCTTCCTCTCCTTCCTCTGCTAGGTCGTTGTTTTCTCCGAGGGGTAGATCTTCTCATTCTGTTTCTAGGAATAAGGATGATTTTCATGAACCTAGAGTTGATGATCATTCCTGCGGAGATAGTCTTCCCAGAAGTAAATTCTCCTATCGCCGAACAGGCTCATTCTTTAGATAGTGTCGAGAAATATGCTAACATCATTACTGTAGGTCACATTCCTATTGTCCGTAGGGAGTGCTCTTGGGATTATAATGTTCCCATTCTTGTGCCAAGTGATACTCAAAGAATTACGTCTTACAAGACGGGTTTTTCTTACGTCTATACTTACCCTTTCACATTAGGATTCCAGCCTCCTATTGACCCTGTTATCATAGAATTTTTTCATTTTTTCAACATTTGCCTAGGACAAGTTGGTCCTTTAGTATGGCGTGTTGTTGCCTGTCTGAGAGTTCTAGCTTCAAGGGTTTCTGTACCTTTTACCTTTCATCATCTGATGCCTTTATATTCTCATGCTTTATTCCGTCAAGGGGTTTTTACTCTGGTTGCCTGGAGTAAGAGGGTTTTAGTAACCCCTGGCGATGACAAAGACAGAGGTTGGTACCTTAGGTACGTGGCTGTTCCCACTGCTGTTTTAGTGGGTGAAAGAAATCTTCCCTTCCCTGAGAAGTGGAATCATGCACGTAAGTACTTTGATTCGCACCTGTTTTATTTACATAAAATTGTTTTGTGTTTCTAACACCGTATCTGTTTTCTTCTTATTTACAGCAACTATGAATGTTGTCGAGAATGTCTCCAACATTCGTAGTTGGATAGAAAGAATGCTGACTGCTGCTCCTACCGAGGAAAGATCCTGGAAGTACTTTTTGGCAAAGTACAAGTGGATTGTCAAGACCCATGGTAAGTAGAGTTTTTCTCACTCCTTTCCTTGCTTGAGTTTTTTATTAACTCTTTCTCTTTTCTGATAGGGTTTTATACCCGTGAAGCATCTTCATCACTTCCGAGGATGTCCTTATCTCATGCCCAGAATATTCTGACCAGTGCTTCAAAAAGGAAAGTCCAAGATCCCCGCTCTGGAGGGGAAGATGAAGGTGGAGAAGAGGGTGCTTTAATGCACCGGGTGAGAAGAAGGCATGTAGTTTCGGACGACGAGTCTACTCCCGCACCTCTTTCTTTCGTGTTGTCCATCAGGCCTTCTTCTTCTCGTGATCAATCTCAGTCCCAGTACCCAGCTCTAGACCCTGCCTAGCGTCTGTTTCACGAAGGGTTTGACATGGACCCTGATGATATTCCCTTAGCTACAATTTACCCGCACTTTGCTGCTATTTCTGCTCATCAGGCTACTGCTTCTAGTCCTCCTTCAGTTCCTATTATCTCCTCAGTTTCCCTTTAGTCCGTCTCTATTGAAGCGCCCGCAGCTCTTTTGGCTCCCAGCCCTTCTGTCTCTTCTGCTGCCCCTTCAGTCCCTGCTTCTGTGCCTTCTATTATAGAAGAAGGGTCTTCCAGCAGGGAGATGAGAAGGGTCATGATTGAGGTTCCAGCTGGTGGAAGCCTCTTTAAGAAGATTAGTACCGGTGAGCCGGAAATGTGGCTCAAGCCTTTAATTGGCTCCGAAGAAAGAGCCAAACTTGACAGCCATGCCTCTCTTACTTGGGCTAATGAGGTGAATCACAATTCCTTAAAGGTATGTACTTTTTAAAAGACCTTTTGCACATATATTGTTTCTTAATTAACAGTTTAACACTTTTGATTGTTTTACTATTTTTGCAGACGCACCTTATTGGTTTGGAGCTTATGAAGAGAATCTCCAATTATGAAAAAGAGTTGCAAGTGTTGCGTGGGCTTGATGATATTAAAGCACAATATGAAAGCCTTCAAATAGAGATGGAAGCTCTGGAAGATTAGAGGGATACCTTAAAGGAGCAGCTGAAGACCGTCAAAGGAGAGCTAGCTGTGGAGAAGGCTTCTTTCATCCAAGTTAATAAAGACAAAGATGTTCTTGAATCTTCATTTGCTGAGCAGCTGTCAAAATCCACGGAAGAGATCTGGTACTTGAAGGACTTGTTGGGGAAAAAAGAAGAGTATTCTGGAGAACTCGTACGTAATCTCTCCCAAGCTCAAGAATATCTCCGTGAAGCCTTGGCGAAGGTCCAGAATCTGGAGGAGTCAGTCGCACCTTTGAAGGTTGCCCTTGAAGCTGCTGAAGCTGAAAATGAAAACTTGAAGACTGAATTTCAGGTATGGTCGAGAGACTATGCTGAGCTTGAGGAGTCAACAGTTGTTGAAGTGAGTTGGGCATATATGAATGCTCGCCACGACACACTGATGGAGATGAGTCAAGTAGGCTTCGATCTTGATGTTGAGATTGCGAAGTCTAAAGAAGCTATAGATAAGACTCAGCAAGGTCTTGATCTCTCTCCAGTTGATGAAGCAGCAGACGACCCTCTAGAAGAAGAAACTGGATCTTCTCCTCCTCCTCAAGAATGAAGACTTTGTAGTCACCCCCTTTTTTTTTTATTGGATTGGTGTAATTACTCCCAGCTCCATCGGGAATAAGTTTGAAATTTCTAAAGTCCCCAACTGACAACTTAGGGGCATCTAAAAATGTACATATTTATGCGGATAAGTACTTAGTTTGGTACTTAGTCTNGGTGTAGCCTTAGTTTATAAGAGGCTTTGTTTATGAATTAGGGCCCTTTTAATTAATGTTTTAATGAAGAAGACATCTCAACTTCATTGAAAATGCAATAGAGTAATAGGAATTTTCCACATGTTTTGTTAGAGGTTTTTGCTTGAACTTTCACAACATTTTACATGTGTTACGTTTGTCATCTAAAACTCATGTTGCAACTGTTTTATTTTAACAGATTTAATAATCACTTGTATTTCGTAACTGTTTTTAGTAAATAACAGTTTTTTTCGAGTTAATACAAGGAAGTAATTGTTTTTCATTAGTAACAGTTTTCGTAAGTATTGG
>ML254511.1:379-24382 GCA_005239495.1 Nicotiana undulata | reverse complement strand
TACTTTCTCATATGATTTATTGCTCATCATGTATTTTATTTTATTATGTACTGGACCTTAGTGTGTATGTATTCTACCTCTCGTCACAACTCTTTACGAGTTAAGACGGGATACTCACTGGGTACATATGTGATTATATGTACTCATGCTACACTTTCTTCCTTTTTCTGCACTTGACTGTGCAGGTATTGAGGCTGGTTCGTCTGTTCGTCCGTCAGCTGATAGGTACTGATCGCGGCGTTGCTCCACAGGGTGAGCTGTCTTTTTGGCGTTTTCCTGACAGCACCTCTGGAGCCTTCTAGTTTCATTTTGCTCAGTCTTTTGTTCCAGACTGCGGCTTGTATATTTTGTGTATGTATTTCTGCTGTTGTATCTATATAGCCGCCGTTGACACTGTGACACTAGTCCTGGCACACACTTGTTTTAGTTATCGGGGTTGTATATATATTGGGCCTAGCTGTGGTTCAGCTTGTTTCTACGGCCTTACCCCATATTTTAATTGTATTCCGCATTTTTATTGTTATTGTTCTTCGTTGGCTTGCCTAACCTCGCCGTTAGGCGCCATCATGACCTGGACCGGTTTTGGGTCGTGACAAAAAATATTACGACGAACGACCAACCCAACACCCTGCATTAACGTGGTTTTTCCCCAAACCCTTACTCCTCCAAAACTCCAGAAAATAGTAGTAAATTACGCATCCCAACAACAACACAAAACAGTCCACAAAACAATCCGCTACAAGTGAATATCTCGAACTCACGGTTTTCGATCAGCGTCCCGTGAGTTCTTACAAATATAGAACGACTTACCGTGAATTTATAGCAGAAACAAATGGATGAAAGAGAGAATTAAATTTACCTTATTTTTTTTATAACTCAGCTCCTATCTTGGTTCTTCAAACTCTAGGTTTTACCTCCAATTAGAACTTGAAAGGGAGTGAAAATCAATTAGGGTTTGTGGGAAATATTTTGGAGGATTTTTGTAGAGCTTATGTCTAGTTATTATGCTTATTATCAGTCTAATATATGAAGGAAATATTCCTTTTAAATGCCTCTTTGGACGACCCTAAATGGCCAATTTTAGGACTCTCATTTAAGCAAGTAGGTGACACACCTACTTGTCACCTAGCAGCTTGCGCAGTCTCGCTAAAAACTCCCATATCTCTCTACTCCAATGTCGTATTGACAAACAATTTAATGCGTTAAAAAATAGACTCATAAATCTTCAACTTTATGGGTATAACACCCCATAACTCTAAGTTTATTGGGATAAAATTGCATTTACATTGGACCTAAATTTCAGTAAAACTTATAAATGTAACTTGTGATGATCATTGCCAACTTTTGTTCCACAACTCGCTTTACTTCAAAACATAACACACGACTATCATAAAATAAAAATAACGCTTAACATAACCTCCTTATCATTTTTAGCACCCTAGTCTCACCCCAAAAGTACATGTTATAAAGGTCCCAACTTGTCCACTTTCAACGAAACTTATCTTCTTCAATTGGTTTAGCTTCTAAGACTTCCAACCCTCTTGGTACTTGCAGTCCATGATTTTAAATATTTGTAACCTCCAAGTTATCATGATTAACTTACTTTATGTAATTTCAAAGATGATCTCATTTCAGCTCTTACATCAATTGACTTGTGACATACTCTTACGTACGAAAACATGGGCTGTAACATCATTCCCCCCTTTGGAACATTCGTCCTTGAACGTTGACTGATGTGCTAATCAGACTTATAACTTATAGCTCTTACGAATAATTTAGTACTATCCTTGACATCTAGGCAACTATTCTGTGAATAAATCTAAAGCCCAGGGCATCCCTCCTTTAGGCCTCTTTCTCGCACCACGACATGTGGTCGGAATTTTTCCAATCTCGTTACTAAATTTACCTCTGTCGTGCAGCCTCTACGACTCTATCCCTGTGTGTGAGCCTAGGCGACTCTTCTATCCTTGTTCCTCTAGCTATTATCCAATCTCTAGGCCTCACTTTGTTAACATATATAGAACTATGAAAAGCTGTCCCCCTAGGCATCTATAGGTGTACCGAAGTCCTTCACTTGGTACTTTGTCGAACTTACGACTATTTCTATAGCCTCGGTTATCTATCCTTATGAATTTACTACATCTATATAGGTCATACTATACCATACCACTTACTTCAATTTATTATTACCAGGTTTGCTACCCAACTCCAGGTTACCCTTTCACTTCTTATCCTATATATATATATATATATATGAATCTAAGTCCTTTAGTTCTTCGTTATTACTATTCACCTTAAGAATGACAACCTAATCTCATTTCATACTTTGGAACTTATATCCATCTATTGTTGAGTCTCCTTAATGTTGATCTAAAATCTACCACTGATAACTTGAAACCTCTTATACAATATATTGTCACTATGGCTCATGTCTTATCGGGGAATATATGAAGTTATCTGCCTGATCCACCTAGGGACGATACAATATTTCATTAACCGTATTTCATAGCATCCTAACGCAGTTCATCTTATGGGGGTATTCTCATCCCGTGCAATTCATGAAATCCCCTTTTTCTCAAATCATTACTCAATCAAAGGCCTAAATGTCATCCACTTATCATTTATCACAATTGCACCCTTATTCTACTACCAGGGCAACATTCCCTCTTTTCCAAATTCTCCTTGTGTTAAACTCCTCCGAGTTTATTCAAGTTATACATGGCTTTCTATAACTTACAGGAACCATCAGCTTTCTTGTTTTGATGGACTTCATCATAAGGCCTTACCTATTCTCCTCACCTTCTCATTCACCTTTCTTATCCTTACTCATGTATACCTAAAACCTTTTTGATCTACCATACTTTAGCTTACGACCTAAACATATTTATTTATACTACTCGTAACCTTTCTTTAACTTGCTAGCAGCATAGATTTTCTTATGTTATTCCGGAACTTCAAGAGTCACCCCCAAAATCGAGGGACGAGACCGACTCCTAACCAGATGATTCCGGTGAAGAGGACCTGGTTTGCCTTTACTACCCAACGTGTTGCCCTGTTTCTATAATATACATTGTTCCATATGAATTAGCCAATTTAAGTTCAAAGTACGATTTACATCATGAGTTCATTTCCTCTTTTAAACTTCAACATTTGATAATCCAAAAACATATATAATACATACAACTTTTCCAATACGGACCACTATTTCGACCGAACCCAGCTACTGCCCAAAATACATGTATACAACCCACATAGTGTCTCCGGAGCCTCTAAGAGTGCTAGGAGTTTTACATAAACCTGCCGGCAACAAGGCCCCGGCTATACCTTTAATGACACAACATACACAAAAGAAGACGGTATAGACTACACACGTCCCCGAGAGGAAGTGGGGCTCACCATAATCGTTGAAGGGATGAAGAGGAGGCACCACTATCGGCGGACTGAGCTACCTGCTATGGAACCACCTACATCCATATAAAAGATGTAGCGCCCCCGCCAAAATGGACGTTAGTACCGTTGAATAGTACTAGCATGTATGAACAAACTTTATTATAAGTAGAATAAAACAGTACACAAGATATAATACAGTCAAAGAAACCAAACAATTACTGCACAGAGATACAGAAACAAACACAATTGGAAGTTTCATAGATTCTTATTTCAACACAATCATATTCCACCCTTATTCCTTCTTAACAATCCACCCTTATTTCTTCCTTTTGCGGCGCGCAACCCGATCCTACTGGACAATCACATTCCAGCCTTATTACATTCTGTTGCGGCGCGCAACCCGATCCCACCGTACAATCACATTCCACCCTTATTACTTCTCACATATCACCCTTATTCCTTCTGATGCGGCGGACAACCCGATCCCACCGTACAATCACATTTCATAGCAACAATAACAGCCCACAATTCAATCACAAGGATTTTCATCAACAAGAATATAAATTCATTACAACCAACAATCCGTATGAAATCAAAGCCACAATAATCCTTGCCAAACAATGAGTCATATACGATATTTCCATAGTCATTTAGTTCAATTAAATCAATCAACAACTCCTTTTTCATCACTTTCTACACAACCCTTAGCACTTAGATACATTCACACATTTGGGTTCGTTATCATTCTTTCATACCAACATATTCAAGCATTTAACGAACATTACACATGATAGAGTAATCACAAAGAAATCACCTTTCACAATTTCAAGTAGCATGGTAGTATGGTGATCAACTAAAACGATCAGAGAATACAATCTTACGCCTCAATACATTAGAACAATCAATTCACATATGCTCAAGCAAGAAACTCATACCGAATGCTCGGACACCAACAAGGTGACTCTACGAAGATTAAAGTTAGCCATACATACCTCGAGTCGAAATTCCCCTTTAATTTCTATTTTCAACCCACCGAACCTTCTATCGTCTCCAATCTAGTTCACAATGCGACACATTTAACTTAGAGTTAGAAGTCTTGAATTCATTTGAGCATTTTATCAAACACTATGTGGTCCCTTTGATTAATTAATCCCTTTTTAGTGGAAAATTGCTCTACCTTACACCCTCTTGCTATATTAGAATAGATCATGAACATGCATGCAAGGTCTTAGCTTTATCTTCAAGAACCAATTCATGTCTGTTTTATCCTTTTAACCAAGACCTGAGAATTAAAGGGGAAATGGGGTGGGGACTTACCTCTTATAGTGAAGAAGATGAAGATTACTCGATAATTTCCGGGACTGAGTAGAGATGAAGGACCAATTTGGGGAAGATGAGGACTTCTCTCTCTAGAACCCACTCTCACTTCTCTCTATTTTAGTCAAATAGGTGTTAAAATTGAAGGGGAGGGGTGTTTTATTAAACTAGGGGTCGGGTTTTAAAATCAGAAATTAGAAGCCCCGAAGCAGGAAATGCGGTCAGGAATGCGATCGCATTCCTGCTATGCGATCGCATTCCTGTCGCATAGATGGCCCTCAGCTGGGCCAAAAAGGAAAACAGACTGCCCAGGAATGGGACTACTATGCGGTCCGCATACCTGTTATGCGATCGCATAGCGCGTCGCATAACTCCCTCCGCAAGAATCAAGGTGCAAGAATGCGACAACTATGCGGCCTGCATTCTCAAAATGCGATCGCATGTTGGGCCGCATAGTTTTCCTCAAACTGGACAATAGGCTGTCCAGGTATGCGACCACTATGCGGTCCGCATACCTGATCTGCAATCGCATAGTGGATCGCAGATCCGCGCAATTCTGGGAAGTTATATCTTTTAAGTCCTGGGGTACTTTTTACTTCAAAAAGGTCTGTTTCTAAGAATTTCTACAGCTATAACAATATGGGAACCTACCCGGGCATCATTTTTAGACATGAAATTTTACGGGTCTTTACATCAAGCCAGACATCACATCATCTCTAACCCTTCTTACTATCTTAACTAGACCTCTCGGTACCTGGAAACCATAGGGTGGAAGGTATGCCACTAACAACACCACTATCATTTGTTGATTTACAATCACGGGGCTTCTTGCCATCTATCTGAAGTGTGGACTATTCACAGCCTTCTGCACTTGAGTATCTCTTACCTTCTTCACATTTACTTTACTTACCTTTAAATATCGCATTGTACTTTTTGTCTCTTTCATAACCACCCTTCAAGATAGGTGGAATTCACATCCACAACTTGAAGCTCTACTATAATACTTGCATCTCTAGTGCATACACATTCTTGCGGGAGCTTAATACTTACTCCTTATGAGGTTGGACTTTTCTAAATGGCTTTATAGTAGAGCCTTTATAGAATATGGTTGTTGTACTACCTCTCTTGTACCTCTGATATTAAGAGTGATTTTGCAATGTTCTGAATCATGATTTCTATAATGATATTAGTCTAATAGTCAGACTCATGATTCACTTACCTATTGTAACTCATTAGTTTCCTCTTCTCTCTCAGCCTTTAAGTAGACTTAATCTATTTTCCGATCTGCGGCTCAAGGTATTAGTTATTACATTAGCCCCTCGTGGAGGCTATGGAACATCCATTATATAACCTTCTAGCAATTCAAACTTTTGTCTATGAGGTGGACTCAATTCTTTCTTTTAACTTTATACCAGAGTTTCCTATAGCTGTGGGAATGTCAACATATATGTTGCATGGATAATATTCCGAAAAGTTGACCGCAGTCGTAATGTAACTAACTCTGGGTCATTGATTGAATAATTCCTTTCATGCCTTTTCAACTTTCTTTAAAAATAAGCACTTACTTTTCCTAGTCGATCTGCCACTTGTTGCATGAGTATTTGGCTTATCATAGTGCCCACACCTACTGGAATTTCGTGCAACTCATATGATCTCGAATATTACGTTTTGTTTCCATTCTTATGGAGTGTATAAAATGTTGTAGTGAGACTGTTGTTATAAGATCATTTCCTCTTCAGCTCACTATGCTTTGCTTGAAGCCTTCTTCTTTATTTTCTGAGCTAGTCTTTCGTTGCAGCACTTAGGGAAGATCCTCTGACTCTTGTAAATCTGTGATCTTATTACATTGTATACCCCACAATATTTCTGATATTCTTACTCATCTATCATTATCCTTAGTTACTTACCTCACGCCCTTGTGCTCCTAAATAGTTATACGGTATCTTTTACTACCCCAACTCCTATCCAAATATTTCTCAAGAATTACGATGTCGTATCTGCGAGACATAATTTCCTTTGCTAGGTTTGACTAAATTTATCTAGCATGATCTATTGATTATATGAGACCTATTGTCTAGCCATAACTAAGCTCTTCCTGAATCAACTACTAACTACTAGTCAGTCCATTCTCATATTTATATTCTCCGTAACCTCTTTTGGGTTATGTCCTTTGTCTTAACTTACCCCTCGCATTGGCTCCTTATGTATCAAGTGTCTATTCACACATATTTATCAATAACATCTTGGACTGGAACCCTTATTGCCTCTCCACAGCATAGTGCTTGAAAAATATTCTAGAGTCACAACGTATCTGTAGGATTTGAATAAATGCAATCTCATCCATTTTGCCTGTTTATCATATTCTTCCTTTACCATTCCATTCTTACCTCTTCATCTTTGGCGTCTTTTCACATATTCATTGACTCATACTCGCCTTGCGGTAACCCCTCTGTACCAAGGATAACTGAATTTCTTATGCGGGAGGGTGACACCTAGTGTAAATGGCACACTTAGTTCCTTAAGATTAACTTTACGCACAGTTCTTGCTTTAGGGAAGCGACTTCCTGAATGACCTTTAAAGGTTATTCTTCCGTTGTCCATTCTATCATTGTCGTAATGTGATCTCTGAAATTCTCACGGTGATAACTATTATCAAATCCTCCAGTCCTTAAATAATGTTCGGTTTTATCTTGTTTACTAGACCATACTAGTTTTTATTACTCCCGGGGTCTTACTTAGCTTATTGGTAATCATGTGAGAGTCACCAGCTTAGACTCTCTTCTTGTCTCAAGGCCTGTGACCTCTTGTCTCTTACTTCACTTGACTATAGACTCTGTCATCTTGTCATATTTCGATTCACCGTTATCACCCATTTATCATATCTTACTCGTAATGCTTCATATACTCTCTTCTTATTCTCCTTCTAATATCTCTATTTATTACCTTATTCTAAATACATCAACAAAACATTCCTTCAAATTTAGCTCCCCTTGCTTCACCTCACTAGCTCTTCGGGTCGCCTACTATTCTCTTTTTACTAGGGGATGGAGTCATACTAAAGTAAATATTTATCCCTTCTAGGATGCCACTACATGTCTTCATATATTTTTGAATGGTCTAGTGTTCATATCTAATTGTACTATTCTACAGTGCACCATCTAGTATGCATGATCTAATAGGGCCTCAATTAGGGCCACGTCGTCAAGAATTCTCTCTCTACTAATGCCCTTACCTGCTGTTGTATTAGCCCTCTAGCTAACTGTAAATTTTCAAATTGCAAGCATCTTTATAATTAGCAAACATAAGTCTTGGCTTGAACTCTTATGACTTAGCTCTATAGCACGATGTGGATTTGAGAGACGGGTAACAGACTCCCAAATTCCTTGTAGCTTCCTGTTTATATAATGTGGTGCACAACATCTATAAACAAGGTTCTACTAGACACAACTTGTAGACTCCCAAGGACAGAACTGTATTGATACCAAGTTTTCCACACCCTAAACCTAAAGAGGCATGGTCGGCACCCGGTGCCATACTCGGCCCGAGCGAACCACTCTATAACTGTGAACTCTAGAGGGGTAACCCTCAACTTAGGCCGATGATGCCATATTCTGAATAATCTAAAAATAATGTTTACAACCATCAATACTCAACTAAACATCCACATAGGGCTCCTAAAGCCACAATAATGATATAAAAAATGTACAGGACTCATCTGCAAGTCACTAGGAATAATTGAATTGTATCATGGTCGGGACAGGGCCTCGACCTACCCATCAAACCTGTATATATAAAATGGACTCCAAGGTATAGACTTGGTAACTCCGAGGAAGTGGAGCTTACCAACAAATCTGTTGTTTGACTTGGTCAAATGGGAAAGTCTATCCAACTATTTATCATGACTTGCAGGCATGTAACGCAGCGTCCCCAACAAAAAAGACGTCAGTACGAAATAGTGTACCGAATATGTAAGGCAAAAGAATAACTGAAATATGAAACTGAACTGATAATATAATAACTGAAAGTGCCTGGGAGTCAAATATAATTGAAGATATGCTTACCTGTTGATACTGACTCATCTATCTTAATATAGTAAGTAAAATAGTTGTCCAGCCCTATAAGGCTTGGTATGTGTAACTCCTTTGCAGTAGTAGGCTCGCTCATAGGCGCTCGGCCATACTATTCTATGTATCTCGTCCATTCTGGTCTCTCTCATAGGCACTCGGCCACGGTAGACTCGGTATATAACTTACCATCTGATCAAAGGTTGCCCAATATGGGCCTGCCCATCAATTAGATCTCGATGGTGGTGAAAATAATGTAATACTATATATATATATATACACACACACTCTCTCTATGCTGAAAGGAGACAATACTTAACTGAATATAAAGTCCCAATAAGGGGGGATATTGTAACTTATGAGAATAATGTATATAAATTCAGGAATACGAACTTCTCTTTATGCCTTGTTATCAAACTCATGTAGTTACAGGATCATGCCAAAATGAAGAAAGATTTAGCCTTAACATACCTTATCACAATATTTATAATCACCAAGTTGAACTCACCTCTTCGCACCTTAATCTACAACAACGATAATAATACTATCATTAAGTTACGAAAGGTACAACTATCACACAACGAACAACAAGCTTATTTTGTATTAAATGAGGCAGCATCTCCCCTATAATCCTTACTTCCTCCAAATTCAAGACAACACCAACAACTCAATAACACAACAATAACAACATATATACATTATTTACCAACCTTATATATACCACAAAATACTACAAAACAGCCAACACACCCCAATCTCTTCATAGATAAAATGACCACCATAGTAGTGTCAAACAACCCACAAATGTTACGACGAACCACCATCCCACCACCCTAAATTTATGTGGTTTCTCCACACCCTTCCTCCTCAAAAACTCCACAAAACAATAGTAAAACACGCAGCCCAACAACAACACAAAACAGTCCAGAAAACAGTCCGCTACAAATGAATAATTCGAACTCACGGCTTCTGATCAGCGTCTCGTGAGTTCTTACAAATATAGAACCACTTACCATGAATTTACAGTAGAAAAAATGGATGAAAGAGAGAAGTAAACTTACCTTATTTGTTGGATAACTCAGCTCCTATCTTGGGTCTTCAAACTCTAGGTTTTACCTCTAATTAGAACTTGAAAGGGAGAGAAAATCAATTAGGGTTTGTGGGCAATATTTGGGAGGATTTTTGCAGAGATTATATCTGGTTATTATGCCATATTATCAGTCTAATATATGAAGGAAATAGTACTTTAAAATGCCTCTTTGGACGACCCGAAATGGCCCATTTTCGGACTCTCATTTAAGCAAGTAGGTGACACACATACTTGTTATCTAACAGCTTGCGCAGCCTCCAAAAACACCCATATCTCTCTACTCCAGTGTCGTATTGATAAACGGTTTAATGAGTTACAAAATAAACTCATAAATATTCAATTTGATGGTTGGAACACCCCATAACTCTAAGTATATTGGGTTAGAATCGCAGTTACATTTGACAAAAAATTCAGTATAACTTATGAATGTAACTTGTGATGATCTTTGCCAACTTTTGTTCCACAACTCACTTGAATTCAAAACATAACACATGACTATCATAAGACAAAACCAACTCTTAACATAACCTTCTTAGCATTTTGAGCACCCTAGTCTCACCCCAAAATTACATGTTATAACATTCCCAACTTTTCGACTTTCGACGAAACTTATTTTCTTCAATTGGTTTAGCTTCTAAACCTTCCAACCCTCTTGGTACATGCAGTCCATGACCTTAAATATTTGTAACCTCCAAGCTGACATGATTAACTTACTTTATGTACTTTCAAAGATGATCTCATTTAAGAGCTTACATCAATGGACTTATGACGTACTCTTACGTATGAAAACATGGGGTGTGACAATCGATTCTTGGTTTTGATGTTAGTTGAGATGCTTTGAGCCTTTGGATAAGTTTGTAGTAGGTATTCAGACTTGTTGGTCTGATTAGACAGGGTCCCAGGGGCTCGGGTGATTCCAGATCATTTTATTACATGTTGGTAGAACTGGTTCTGGTGTGTCGCACCTACAAAAATTATTCGCAGGTGTAAGGTTGCAAAAGTGTCACAGGTAGCAAATCTGTGAGATCACAGAAACGGAGAGGAGTGCGCGTTGATTTAGGCCTAGGATTGCGATTCTACATGTGTAGATGTAGTTACGCAGAAGCGTTTGCGCTGAAGTGAACAGTGCAACACAGAAGAGGATGATGCAGTGAAGAAGAGAAGGCGGCCTGTTTAAGTGGAGCTCGCTTCTGCGAGTGAAATACCACAAAAGCGACGTCATAGAAGTGACCAAATTACACAGATGCGAAATCACTGGCGGAAAGATATATTTTGAGGGTTAACTCATGTTTCTCTATTTTGAGTTGTGGAGCTCGGCTAGAGGCAATATTTGGGGAGATTTTCATCATCGCTTTGAGGATAAATGATTTCTACAAGATTTTGATACTATATCTTATTTTCCCATGGATCATTACACATGTATTATGAACTTTGAAAGAGGAATTTGGGTGGTTTTGTCTACAATATCTGAGAGTGTAAATTTTGAATTAGTGAGTCGATTTAGACTCGATTTTGGTATCTAATCATATATTTGGATTCGGATTATATGTACTCAATATCTACCACTTGATTTGGGTTTTGACCCTGGAGGCTCGGGTTGACTTTTGAGGATTTGATTAATGATTGAAGCTTAATTGTTTGAAATTGATTCCCTATGGCTTTATTTGACGTTATTGAGTTGTATCGACTAGATTTGACCCGTTCGAAGGTCGATTTGAGAGGCGATAAATTCTTGGAGTATTTATTCTCGCTCGCTCGAGGTAAGTATTTTACCTAGGCATGGCTTGAGAGTATTTTCCCGTAGGATATGATGCTTTTTATATGTTCGGGGTGTCGCGTACACGGGGTGACAAGCGTATATTGCCATGACCCAAATCCCAACCTGTCGTGACGGTACCTAACACACTTAATAGGAGAGATGACAATAATATAACAACTGCTGGTTGCAGCTGCTCATGATTATGCGGTTCCTGTTATGCCTGAGGATGAGCAGCGTAGGGGTGAGAAGTTTGGGAGACTCCAACCTCCATCTTTCACGGGTGCAGAGGGTGAGGATGCTCAGGGTTTCTTCGATAAGTGTTAGAAGATGCTCCGTACAACAAGCATTCTGGAGACCAGTGGGGTCTCATTCACTACCTTCCGGTTCTCTGGGGCTGCATCAGGTTGGTGGGAGGCTTATGAGAGGCATAGGCCGATCTGCGCAACACCCCTTACTTGGAAGCAATTCTCCGTTATCTTTCTGGAGAAGTTCGTGCCTCAGCCTTGTATTGTGATCTCCGTCCTTCCGAAGGCTCTAGCTCAGATTCTGTCAGTGTGTACATGCCTATCTTTGGCGGTCTCTATTTTTATGGCCGAAGCCACTTCTCAAGCCGGGGGATACACTCAGTCTCCCATCGCTCGCACACCCGAGCAAGTTGTTCAGGGACTCCAGACACTAGGGGCACCACCAGCCCAGCTGGTTGCAGCTGCTCATGATTATGTGGTTCCTGTTATGCCAGAGGATGAGCAGCGTAGGGGTGAGAAGTTTGGGAGACTCCAGCCTTCATCTTTCACTGGTGCAGAGGGTGAGGATGCTCAGGGTTTCTTGGATAAGTGTTAGAGGATGCTCCGTACAACAAGCATTCTGGAGACCAGTGGGGTCTCATTCACTACCTTCCGATTCTCTGAGGCTGCATCAGGTTGGTGGGAGGCTTACGAGAGGCATAGGCCAATCTGCGCAACACCCCTTACTTGGCAGCAATTCTCCGTTATATTTCTGGAGAAGTTCGTGCCTCAGCCTTGTATTGTTATGTTTTTAGATGTGTGTGCATGTTCAGTTTGGATTCACGAGGGCTCGGGTGAGTTCCGGATAGGCTACGGAGTGTCTAGACTTAGAAAACTTCCCAACAGCTGAAACATCTGGTGTATAGGACTCTGATCTCGCAAATGCATGGTCAGGTAAACCTTTGATCTCGCAAATGTGAGGTCCCTGGGTCACAAATGCGAAGGACCTTGTTCGCAAATGCGAGGTCCTATTCGCATTTGCGATATGTGCCCGGAAAGCCCAAGGTTCGCAAATGCGAACCCCAGCTCGCAAATGCGAGACCTGCAGCCTGTTACATAAGCTTTTGACGGGATTTTACCTTCTTTTCAAATTTTCTAAAAACCTAAACCTCCATAGGCGATTTTCTCAAGGTCCAAACTTCTTCAAATCATTGGTAAGTGACCTCTAAGTAATTTCTTTCAATACCCAACAAATTTTAACAATGATTTCAACCAAAAAACTAGAGTTTCCATGTAAAAATTTGGGTTTTGGGTAGTACTTAGGAATTTTAATTTTTTGAGAATTAGACCCCGAATAGAGGTCGGATTCCAATACCAATTGTATATTTATTCTCGGGGGAGATTGGGTAAACGGGTTTTGGTCCGAACCTCGAGTTTAGACCAAGTGGGTTCGGGGTGAGTTTTCGAAATTTCATATGAAACCTTAGTAAAACCATTGTTTTTCAATAAAGATGATTCCTTTAGGCTATGAATGATAATATTGGGCGAATTGTAATTAGATTCGAGCGGATTAGAGGCAATTTCTAAAGGGAAGGAAGTGCTAGAGCAGTGAATTGCATGCGAGACTGAGGTAAGTGTTTGGTCTAACTTTGGCTTAAGGGAATAGGAGTCCCCACTTGTTTGCTATGTGAAATGCATGGGTGTGGTGTATAGGTGAGGTGACGAGTATCTATGCACTACCCAATTTACATGTTAAGCATGATCCCTTCCCCGTTCTCAACTTAATTGGTTTTGGTCTTAATTGTTCGATGACTATTTGATGTTGCTATCTTGTTGTTAAACATTGTGGTGGTTATTTTGTGAAGAGTATTGGTTGTTTATTGGATTTCCTTGTGAGACAAATGATTGAGCAGTTTGATGTTGTTTACGAAGTTTATATGTACACCTTGATGTTCCTGTTAGTATCATGATTGAGCAAATATGGTGAAAGGCTTGGCCTTAATTGTGAAAGCTTTATAAATTAATATAAAGTTGTGATATGTTGTTGAAAGAGAGATATTATGAAAGGCTTGGCCTCAAATGTGAAAGCTTTATGAATTAATATAACGATGTGATGTATTGTTGAAATGACAACGTTGTGAAAGCCTTGGTCTTAACTGTGAAAGTTTTATAAATTAATATAAGGTTGTGATGTATTGTTGAAACGGCAACGTTGTGAAAGGCTTGGCCTGAATTGTGAAGCTTCATAAATTGATATAAGGTTATGATATGTCTGGTGGGAGCGGGTTGCACCCCGCAACAAAGGTGTAATAAGGGTGGACAGGTGGGATCGGGTTGCACGCCGCAACAGGAGCGATAAGGGTGATATATATATATCGGGAGGAGGAATAATGGGAGGGCAGGTGGGATCGGGTTGCACGCCGCAACAGGAGCGATAAGGGTGATATATATATATCGGGAGGAGGAATAATGGGAGGACAGGTGGGATCGGGTTGCACGCCGCAACAAAGGTGCGATAAGGGAGGACACTTATGATTTATTGAATTTACGAAAAATATTTTTACTGAATTTCAAATGATGTTTTACTGGTTTTTCTTTGAAAGATTCAAGGATTTGAGATTTACATATTTGGAAAAGTTGAAAATATTTATTTTTACTATTTTCATGACTTCTACAACACTTCATTCAAAGCTAAAGTTTTGAAAACTTGAAAATTACTGAGAATTGGTTATAGCTGATGCCTGAGAGAGGCAGTTATGTTACTTTATGATTATTGGAGTATTTGAATTTGTTAGCTTAGAATTTCTACTTGCCTTGTATATCATTATCACAGGTTTATTGTTAAAGCCCCGCCTTAGCCTCGTCACTACTTCGCTGAGGTTAGGCTCGGCACTTACTCAGTACATGAGGTCGGTTGTACTGATACTACACTCTGTACTCTTTTGCACAGATCCAGGTACCAGTCAGCAATATAGGATTCCAGAGCGACCACTATTCAGTTGGAGACACGAGCTACATCTGCCGGCGTTCGCAGAGTCCGAGAGTCTTCTCCCATTTTACATATACTATTTTATCTCTGTCAGGACAATTGCACTATTTCTTCCGGCCATTATGTGTAGTATTCTTTTAGAAGTTCGTGGATTGGTGACACCATACCCTAGGGTGGTTTAAGTTATTTATATAATTAGATCGTGGATAGTTTATTTAGTTAATTTATTTGTCTATGTTTAAAATTTAACACAGAAAGTCAGCAGCGTAAGTTTTATCTTGTTATTATGCATTATGTTCAAATGGAAAATTTAAGGGATGTAGCTAATCGAATTTCAAAATTGGCTTGCCTAACAAATGTGGTATTAGGCGTCATCACGATCCCTAAGATTGAGAAGTTTGGATCGTGACAAGGTAGTTGGTCCTTTGAAAATACCTTCTCAGTTATAGAAAGATACTCCAAAAAATTTATTTTCATTTGGCAACTTCGGCACATAATCTTAATTATTAATCTTAAGCTCAATAGAAAATACATCTTTCTTATATTATTGCATATTCGTATATATTGATTTTTTTTTAAAGATCATAATATCGTATTCATGTTTCTTTGGGAGCTTTAACATTGTATTCATCTTCGTATAAACCTTCGAGCATTTTTAGTCATACTGATTAATCTTAAGGAGCAAGACTCAGAGTTTAAGAAAATAGCATACTAAAGTCATCCAAAACAAAATAACGGCTCCTGCAAAGGGGTCTGGAATCAAAATGTGGTTATTTTGGACATGTAGAACAATAATAGGTGGAAAAAAAAAGATTACAAAAGTATGTATAACGCCCAAAAACTGGGCGCTATACCTTAACGGTAATTTTTGCCGTTAAGGTATAGCGCCCAGTTTTTGGGCGTTATACAAAAAAAAAAGTACACAGGTATAGCGCCCTTATTACCGGCGATATACACTTAATGCACTAAAAGCCTGGGCGGCCCACTGGTTGAAGGTTAGATGTGAAGATTGTTTTGTCTTTGAGGTACAAGGTTCACCAACAATATATATATATAAAATTCTCTTATGGAAATTTTAACTATAAAATAAAACTTATAATAATTTGAAAATAAAAGGAAAAATAATAATTTTATTTTACGTATAACACAAAATAACAACTATTAAAAGTATTGGTTATTTTTTAAAGAAATAATAAATGACTTCTCTATTAAAGTATTTATATCTAAACACTTAAACTAAATAATGAAAAGAAACAAAAAATGGAAAAGAAATAGGAAAATATAAAAATGTTGGTGTAGGGGTTTGAACCTTGTACCTCAAAGACAAAACCATATTCACATCTAACCTTCAACCAGTGGACCGCCCAAGCTATTAGTGCATTTAGTGTATAGCGCCGGTAATAAGGGCGCTATACCTGTGTACTTTTTTTTTTTGTATAACGCCCAAAAACTGGGCGCTATACCTTAACGGCAAAAATTACCGTTAAGGTATAGCGCCCAATTTTTGGACGTTATACATACTTTTGTACTCTTTTTTTTTCCCACCTATTATTGTTCTACATGTCTAAAATAACCACATTTTGGTTCCGGACCCCATGCAAAGCAAGTGCATGGATTACTGAATCTGTCTGTCAACTCTGTCTATCACTCTGCCTGAGTCGAAGTGTTAGTCTCACACGGTTATTTGTGGTGGGAAAAAAGAAAGAAGAATTAGGGTCAATCGCACCTGACCGAGTGAGTACTAATGTCAATCATATATATTTTATTTGGTCAATACATTTCATAGTCTTCGGTGGTACCTTATTGAACCAAGTCAACAATTCACGTATGAAAATGATAAATTCAAGTGAGTAAA
This sequence comes from Nicotiana undulata, assembly GCA_005239495.1. Classification (NCBI taxonomy): domain Eukaryota; kingdom Viridiplantae; phylum Streptophyta; class Magnoliopsida; order Solanales; family Solanaceae; genus Nicotiana; species Nicotiana undulata. Next base: position 7,694 of record ML254511.1, on the reverse strand, counting down.
ACCATCATAATCTCATATTTGTCTACATCAAATAATCTGATCATGGGATATACCTATGCCAGAGTTGATATACCTTTTGACACCATGGGTCTACCATGACCGTCTGATTATCCCGTCAGCTAGGTTCCCTTTTAAAGGCTACAAGTATGATATAATCAGGTCTATCATACAAGGTGAACCAGGTCTAACTATCCCAACATTAGATAATGACGATCTAGCCAAGTTGATTCCCAAAACCTTTTCCTCTGTAGTATAATATTTGTACGCTTCATTCTAACAAGTATTAAATTCAAATAAAACATATTGAAACTATTAAATAAACACGATTTCAAAGAATATCATTTGTAAATAAAATTCAAGTATTGAAACATCATTTGGGAAATATCAACATATCAAACTACATTATTGCTTGTCCGCATGCAAGTAAATAAGCTTTTGTTAAAATATTTTTGATATAAGAAAACTAGTTTCACATAAGTTATAATTAAAAATTAAATATGGAAGAGTCATCACTCGCATTACTCTTTCCTGATAACTCCAGAATGCTTCCAATAAAAGCGTTACCGAAGTATCAGTTATCTACAAATATAATATAAAGTTTGAGTATTAATCATCTGTAACGATCCGACCGGTTATTTTATGTATTTGAATCTCATTTTACCTTATGAAGCTTCTCGTGTGTGTATTTATTGTTTTATTACTTGCAGGGATAGTTGATTCCGTTTCAGGGAGGTTTTGGAGCAATTTGGATCAATTGGTTCTTAATTTGGGAGGTTAAGTGGGAAATGTTGACCGAGGTTTGACTTTTGTGAAAACGACCCCAAAATGGTATTCTGATGGTCTTAAAGGTTTGAATTCAAAGGTTCTGAGATGGTTGGACTCTTTTTGCCGAAAGTTGACAATTTAAAGGTTTGGCAATTTTTTAAGTTTGGCCATAGATTGACGTTATGGCTAGCATGTTCAGATTTTGATTTCGGGACTTGGAATAGGTTCATTTTGTCATTTGAATTTTGTCTGCAGAGTTTGGTATCATTATAAGTTGGTTTGGTAGGAATCAGATGCTTGGTTGTGATTTTAGAGATTCTTGAGTTTATTTGACATTTCTATGTGCGTTGGTGTCTGATTCGTGGTTTCAAATGTTATTTTTATATGTTTAGCATGTAATCAAGTTCATATGATATTATTAGACTTCTGCAGAAGTTTGGCGTGGATTCCTGGGGGCTCGGGGGAGTTTCAGACATGTTTCGGATTGGTTTGGACTTGTTCCAAGTTGTAGGTTTGCTGGTGTTGCAGTTATTGCAATTGAGAGAACCAAAATTTCAATTGCGAAGAGGGAAGTAGGCTTCGGGTGTCACAAATACGATGCCCTAATCGCATTTGTGAACAATGTTAGGTAGGGACTATTCGCATTTGCGACCACATGGTCGCTTTTGCGAAGTAGGTTGTAATCGCAATTGCGAAGTTGTGTGGGCTTATAGTGTTCGTTTTTGCGATTCATGTGTTGCATTTGCAAGGGATTGCAATTGCGAACCCCAGTTTGCAATTGCGACATTAGCAGCTGAACAAAAGGGTGGGATTTCAGGACTAGTCTTATTTATACTATTTTTGAGTCCTCGACTCGGTAGGAGGCAATTTTAGGACAAGATTTTCATACAAGGCTATTGGGTAAGTGATTTTTGATCATTTTTTGATAAGATAACATGATTATTTATGAGATTTAACATCTAAATCATGAGATTTGAAGAGAAAATTTGGGGGTATTTTTGTCTATGTTCTGAAAAATGAAAATTTAAGATTTGAGAGTCGAATTGGACTCATATTTGAAAGCCAAAAACATATATGGACCTTTAGGGTTTTGGGTAGCCGAGATCTACCATTCGACTCGAGGTTTGACCAGGCGGGGCCGGGGTTGACTTTTGGGGAATTGTGTTTAAGATCTTAAACTCATTAATTGAAATTAGTTTTCTCTTGCATTGTTTGATATTATTATGTTATTTTTGGATAGATTTGAGCCGAGCGGAGATGAATTTTAAAGGAAAAGCTATTTTTGAGTGTTTAAATGGCCTAATTGAGGTAAGTATCATGCCTAACCATGTGTGGGAAAAATTCTCCTTAGGATTTGGTTTATTTTCACTACTTGTACTATGTTAAAAGAAGTGTACATGAGGTGACGAGTGTGTACACGGGCTCATGTATTGTAATTGACAAGATTAGACTCTTAGGCTATTAATATGCCTTGAGTTGAAGTTGTTGTTATTTGAAGCACATTTCATTATTGATTTAGTTTTGTTACTCTTTATTAATGTTGTTGAAATTGTTGTATATATTGTTGTTAATTCGTGGGATATGTATTGTTGTGGCATTGATATTGTTGTTTGAGCAATGTTGTGGCATATGGGAACGTGGTGTGCAGTTGATGGTTATGTTGTGATTGCGATGCGCATGCGACGACATAATGTAGTGTGTATATGGATGCGCATGTGGCGAGATAAGGGAGTTTATGCACGTATTGCTAGTAAGGGGAAATACTTCATTGTGATACACACGCGGCAAGATTATGGGGATTATGCGCATGAAGCTATCTTGGAAAAATGTTTTAAATGTGAAGCTTACGCAGTGTCATAAGGGTGCCTTGTGATTTGTGATTATGAGGTGTGGTACCTCGTGGCGATTCTTGGTGTTATTCTTGAGTTGGAACAACTTGACGATTGGAACATATCGTTGTTTCCTTAATTGATTTCACTTTATGTATTACTTGTTTTTGTTAATGTAACGACTTGACCGATCATTTTGAGTATTTAGCCCTGTTTCCCCTATTTGGTACTTTCCATATGTGTATTTGTGGTTATGTAACTTGCGGGATTGATTGGTATGGTTTTAGGCGAGTTTGGATTGATTTGTGATACTTAGTCCCTTGGTTGGGGGCATAAGTTTTAAGAGTTGACCGAAGTTTGAATTTTGCGTGGACGTCTCCGAAATGGTATTTTGATGGTTCTAATAGCATTGTATGCCAAGTATGGACTTAGGCGTAAGTTCATATTTGGATTTGGAGGTTCCTAGCTTATTTTCCCTTGAATTGGTGAAAGTTGGAAAGTTGAAGGTTTAGAGGGTTGATAGGTTTTATTGAGGATTGAATTGTTGATATCGAGTCCGGATTGTAGTTTTGGGAATTGGTATAGGCTCGTTGTGTCACCTGGGACTTACATGCAATATTTGATGTCATTTCGAGTTGATTTGATATGGTTCGGCACGAGTTTTAAAAGATGAACGTTCATGAGTTTATTAGGCTCGAATTGAGGTGCGATTTGTAATTTTGATGTTGTTTGGTGTTGTTTGAGCCCTCGAGTAGGTTCGTGTTATATTTTAGAACTGGTTGGTATTCTTGGACGGAGTCGAGGGGGCCTAGAGTGAGTTTCGGATAATTTGTGGTTGTTTCAGGTGATCAAATCTAGTGTTTTCGCACCTCCAACACTTGGTTCACTGGTGCGATTTCGTAGAAGCAGACACGGAATTGTAAATGCGTTGTTTGATCAAGCTATGAGAGTTCTGCAGATGCGGCAGTGTGTGCATAGAAGCGCGATCATAGAGAAGATAAATTTTTGGTCCGCATGAGCGGCTATGGTCCATAGAAGATAAATTTTAGACTTTAGTGGAGTCCGCATCTGCAATGATATTTCTGCAGATACGGTGTCGCAGATGCGACTGATTGACCACAGAAGCGAAAAGGCGCAGTAGAAATAGCTTGAGCAAGGGGTTTAATTTCATTTAACACATTTTGAGTTAGAGAACTCGGATTTGGACTATTATTGAGGTGATTTTCACGATTTGGATTGGGGTAAGTGTTTTTTACTCGAATTTATTTATATTTCATGATTTCAACCTTGAATTTAGCAATTGTTTGATGAATGCAATTGAAGAAATTTGGGGGTTTTAGTACAAACTTTTCAAAACCATAAATTGATGATTTGACGGCCGATTTGAGGTCGGAAATGGATGATATTGGTATGGTTTGACTCGTATCGTAATGGGTGTTCGGAATTTGTGAGTTTTATCGACGTTTCGGAATGCGGGCCTCGTGGTGGACTTTTTGGGTTGATTTTTTTATTTTAGTTAAATATCAAAGCTTTATTTTTCGAGATCATTTCCTATGGCTTTTATTTATGATATTAAGTTATTTTAGATAGATTCGTGTCGTCCAAAGGTTTATTCATGCGAGAAGGGATTATTAGATGATTGACTTAGCTTGATTGAGGTCCTTTTTTATGTCGAGGATAGCCTGGTTAACCGGTTGTTTTCGAAGTATTTTCGAAGTAATTAAAGGCCTGTAATTTTGTAGCGGCAGTTGGATATCTCTGAGTCGCGTTAATTTGGCCGTAGCCTTTTAATATGACCGTAGTATTTATGTTCGACTGTAGCCTTTATGTTCGTCCGTAGCCTTTAGTCCCCGAGTGAGGTAGTCTTGGCGTCCATATCGAGGGTATGCCCTTTTAGGGCTCTTACAAGTTCGAATATATAGCCTTGACTTTAATATCGGGGTTATGCCCTTTTTAGTGGTCTTACAAATTTGGGCATGCCTCGCTGAGGTCTTACATATTCGATGTCGCCTCATTGAGGGCTTACGTTCGACGTTGCCTCATTGAGGTCTTATACATTTGGTGTTTCCTTATTGGGGGCTTATACTTTTGAGCATGCCTTGTAGAGATCTTACAAGATCGATGTTGCCTCGTCGAGGGCTTACATGTTTGATGTTGCCTCGTTGAGGGCTTATGAGCTATAGATTTCCTTATCGAGGTCTTATGAATTGGCTTGATGAACTGGCTGTCAATGATATTCCCCGAGTGCTCAGGGATTTCAAGCCCTTGAGCCATTCTGCAAGAAGGCGGTGAACTTCTTTAAGGCATAAAGTGTTTTGACAGGCAAAGAGGCTTCTTCGATTACTTAGTATATGTGTACATGTTTATGCCTTCGGTGGCTCGACTGTACTATATGGACACGATTCATTTGACCGTTTGGCCCAATACAATATTATCCTATCGAGGCCCTCTCAGGCATAATTTGACTCCTTTGAGGAGATAATCTCCGAGGGTGATGCCCCCCAGTATTCGAGGTTGATTGAGAAGAAGCCTTGAATACTTGTTGAGTTCTCCTTAGGTAGCATATAGATGTTGACCTCGTTAAAAACCTTGGCGGTAAAACCCTTTCGGGATAAAACCCGATCAAAGGAAAATAGTGCAACGCATGCTTTAAAACCCAAGGTCTTCGGGTCGGAGGATGCTTCGGTGTCTTCCATCGGACACCTGTGAAGATTAGTGTGAAACAAAAAAGGGAGAAGGTTCTACCTTAACAATAATAGTATTTGAGCATCGATATGTTCCAATTGCTTGGCAGTTGGTCGCCTTCCATGGTGCCGAGTTTGAAAGATCTGTTGCCTTCTACCCCAAGGACGCGGTACGTTCCTTCCCAGCTCGTGCCTAGTTTCCATTCATTTAGGTTTCGAGTGTTGAGGGTGACTTTCATTAGGACTAAGTCCCCGAATCCGAAGTGTCGGAAGTTTGTTCTCCTGTTATAGTATCTTTCGATCCTTTGTTTTTGGGCGGTCATTCGAACCAGTGAAGCCTCTCATTTTTCACCTAATAGTTCGAGGGCTACAATCATGGCCTCGTTGTTCAAGTCCTCAGTGGCATGTCAAAATCTGGCGCTGGGCTCCCCGACCTCGACCGGTATCAAAGCCTCGGACCCATATACCAAAGAGAACGGCGTCTCTCCTGTGCTCGACTTCGAAGTTGTTCGATATGCCCATAGCACCTCGGACAACATTTCTCTCCATTTTCCTTTTGCATTTTCTAACTTCTTTTTCAAGTTTTGAATGATGGTCTTGTTTGTGGACTCGCTCTGTCCATTTGCACATGGGGTGGTAGGACGTTGACATATTCTTTTGATTTTATGATCTTCGAGGAACTTCGTCACCTTGCTACCGATGAATTGCTTCCCATTATCACATGTTATCTCGGAGGGAATTCCGAATCAGCACATGATGTGATCCCAGATGAAGTTGATGACTTATTTCTCTCTTATCTTTTCGAAAGCATGCGCTTTCACCCATTTTGAGAAGTAGTCAGTCATAAATAGAATAAATCTAGCTTTACCCGGCGCCGTTGGTAGGGGACCGACGATGTCCATTCCCCATTTCATGAACGGCCATGGTGTTAAGACTGAATGTAGTTGTTCACCGGGTTGGTGAATCATTGGTGCAAATCTTTGGCATTTGTCCCATTTTCGGACGAATTCTTTTGTGTCCTTCTCCATGTTATCCCAATAGTAGCCTGCTCTGATCACCTTTGTAACTAAAGAATCGGCACCGAAATGATTTCCACAGGTGCCCTCGTGGATTTCTCGAAGCACATACTCGGTGTCACTCGGTCCCAAGCATTTTTCTATGGGTCCGTCGAAGGTCCTTCTATACAGAGTTCCATCCTCGTCGAGTGAAAATCGAGCTGCTTTGGTTCGAATGGCCCTCGATTCTTTCGGGTCCATGGGCAGCTTCCCACTCCTCAAATAGTCGATGTACTTGTTCCTCCAATCCCACATTAATCTCGTGGAGTTGATCTTGACATGTCCTTATTCAATTACTGACTTGGATAGTTGTACAACAGCCCCGGGGAGTATGTCGTCTTCGTCGACGGATGATCCCAGGTTCGCGAGTGCATCGACCTTGCTGTTTTGCTCTCGAGGTATGTGGACCAGGATCCATTCTTTGAAGCGATGCAATGTGACTTGAAGTTTATCTAAGTATCTTTGCATCCTATCTTCTCGAACCTCAAAGCTCTCATTTACTTGGTTTACTACCAAAAGGGAATCACATTTTGCTTTGATGATTTCTACTCCTAGGCCTTTGGCCAACTCGAGACCTGCTATCATAGCCTCATACTCGGCTTCTTTGTCAGTAAACTTTGCAGTTTTATAGACTGTCTAATTATGCCTCCCGTATGTGGTTTCAGAACTATGCTAAGCCCAGACCCTCACGTTCGAGGCACTGTCAGTGAATAGGGTCCATACCTGTGATGACCCAAAAGGTCATCTTATGTAATTTAAGCCTTATCTGTGTTCCGAGGCTCCGAGAGCCTCCGTTAGTCTCACCTCGTTATGCGTGCACAGCCCGGGCGTGTAGCCGGGAAGCTATTATGTGAAAAGTTGATGAAAATGAGTTTTTGATAATTAATGAATGAATATAGTTGACTTTGGTCAACATTTCTGGTAAACGGACCCGGACACGTGATTCGACGGTCCCGGAGGGTCCGTAGGAAAATATGGGACT